>CM019827.1:81005-121034 GCA_009763385.1 Coix lacryma-jobi var. lacryma-jobi
TCTTGAAACAACTTACTGAGAGTGGAGATGTGAAGGATATAGTTGACAATAGACTGCAAGGTCATTTCAACCTGAGCAAGCAATGTAATGTACAAGTCGCTATAGCTTGTCTTGAAGAAAGGACAGCAGGCCTACAATGAACGATATTGTAAAAGAGCTCTTGGCATGTGGTGACCAGATGATCACCCTGCCTACACATGGTGAGTTGCAATAATCAATCCTGTTTTGGTTTGCAAAAATGAAGAATTGAACTCTCTAGTAATATTTAAATCAAGGAGTATGTGCTAGAAAAAATGAGTCAGTCCCTTTGTGTATGAATCCTTCTATGGACAAATCCAGATCCTAGAATTGCAATGGATCAGTGAAACATGAAGCATTATTTTTTACTTCAGACTTCACACTTCTGGTGAATATTGTCATGTGTGTGTGGTCTTCATGGACGAAGCTTCAAATTTTGTTTGCATTACCCTTAGCACTTCAATATTCTTATGTGCAATATAATCTCAAGAAATGGCCATTGTCCAATCTGTACGTTTTGGGCCTCTTCCGGATACTTCCTTTATCAAAACTGTGCCACGAGTTCAATGCAGACATCTGGGCCGAACTCAAGCTATCGTCAGAAAAGCAGAGAAAGCAAGCCGAGGCATTACACCTCTAAAACTAACGAGTACTAAAATGATAAGGGTTAAGACCATCACCAAACTGACCCAAGCCATTCATCGTCCCCCACTGTGTTTGGTTCCCACCCCTAGAGTTAGCCACTAGGGTGTTTACACCCCCTTAGGCAATACACTTTGCGCGGTGGGAAACATCGAGGGCGAGGCTAGCCGTCCTGACTTCATGGTGTTCGGCAGAATTCCCCAAAGGAATTAGTCGGTACTAGCAGCGTGGGAAGATAGGCCTCACCTGCATCAAAGTCACGCTGAACTACCGCCGGGACAAGAGTCCGTCGGTGCCTCGGTGGCCGGAGCAAGGCGGCTACTGCGGCGCAGTGGAGCGGCGCGGAAAAGGAATTCCGGCGGAGAGCTCCAACCAAAAGACGGCTGGAGAGCAGGCCCGTCTCTCTGCAGTGTCAGTGTGCCAACGAGGAACTGCTTCCGACGCACGGGCCGGGAGGCCGCACCACTCTAGCGTGGATGTGCGCATTCGCGGGCCGCTGAGGCGCTGGGCTTTTGGCGGTGCAGCATGGGCGGGCTGGGCTTGTGAGCGAGGCGAGGCGAGGCGAGGCGCGTGTCCATCCGTTGGATTTGATTGGTGTTGATCTGTCCCCTGCCTACGTGGGTAGCGAGTAGCAACTGGCGGGAGCGGCCAGCTTGAAAATTTGCTAGTAGAAACCAAACTGGAGTTACCTTGTTCTCTCAAGAATGATAAACCAAACCTGTCTAGCGGAGACGCAAGAGAACAAATGTTTGGATGGACTCTCCAGCCTGATTGCAAAGAGGACAGGTCGCTGGATGAGGGAGTCTTCGCCTCGCTAGACGATCACCATTCTAGCATCTGTTGTTGATTGCAAGCCAAATGAAGAACTTACGGTGTTGAGGTGCCCAGCTCTTCCAAATTTTTTTCCATGGAGCAATGCAAATGGAACCACGAAAATAAGCATTATAGGCTGATTTGCTAGATCATGAATATCGAGCCGTCCATATTGTAGTTGCATTTTGACTCAATTTTAGGAGACCGGACAGTTTCCACCATTTGCTTTTTCTTGACCGACCCATAAGAATTCTCTCCTCTTATCAATTGCTTTAACCACTCATTTTAAGAAGATATAAAGCAATCATAGAGTAATTAGGTATAGCATTTATTTGGATTTGGGACTCTAAATATTGCCGCAAGCTCAGAGTCTTCTCATAAAGAGTTGGTATTTGTGTCAAGAGAGTTTCATCCAGATGAAACTCATTTCTTTCTTCTTAAATACAATGTCATGTCATCAAAAACGCTTATTCGACAGTATATTTAATGCAAATAAAACTCAAATGAAATCTCCATTGGGATTGGCCTTATAGATAGGCTAAACAAAAGAAAAATCCTAAAAAGGAAAAAAAAACATAAGCTAGAAGGCAAGAATAACTACAATTGGTTCTATGTTGTTCTTCAACTATCCCTTCAAGGACGTTGGCAGCTCTTAGGCATAGGCTAAACAAAAGGAAAATCCTAAAAGGAAAAAAAAACATAAGCTAGAAGGCAAGAATAACTACAATTGTGTTCTATGTTGTTCTTCAGCTATCCCTTCAAGGACGTTGGCAGCTTTTAGGCATCACTGGGACTTTGAAGGAGATTTTTTTTCTAATGATAAAAGAAGAAAGTCAAGGTCGTCTTTTTATACACAAGCGAGCATGTATTCTTAGCTTCTTTGGTGTGAGTTTTGGGGTGTCTGTAGGGTTATTTCACCTTTTTTCTTCTCAATAAAATGATACAACTCTCCTCGTCGGGCCACAGCACCACCGTCCATGTGTCTGTTTCGCCGTTGCATCTACATTATCGTCTCCAGTGCATCGACGACTGTGCTACACAATCTTTGTTGCGCTATCCGTCTATATAAGGTCTTTGTCCTACTGATTGAGTCTTTGTCATCGAGCTGCCGCTACCTGCGCCGTCACTGAGCCCTGCTCGCCGGCTGCCCCACGCGTCGTCGTTGAGCCCTGCTCGCCGATGCATCCAGTCCCGCACTGCTTCTTCTTCGTCTAGCACAACCATGTCATTAGCGTCATCGTGCTTGGGGCCCTCTGCCTTGTGCACCAGTATTGGCAACACCGACACATGCTTTCATCTCGGACGCTTACCGGGTCTGGCAAACCTAGCAGTGCCTCTGCGCTCAGGCGGCTTGACTAAATCGACTTCGACATCAACCCTCATGTTCCCACCCCGTCTACCTCAATTACATCGTCGTCTTTCTTCTACGTCCACGACGGCCCTAACTGTGCCAACTTCGGCATTGCTCCTTTCACAACGTCTGCCTTGACGCATCTCCATCATCACCATGGTGCCTCGTGTGTGCATGCAGTGCAACTCTCTTGACACGGCAACCCGGTCACAACTATGTCAACTGCGGTCATCTTTAGCACGACTTCTTCGACCACGGCTATTGCGCCCTCACGCTTAGCTACCTCAACATCAGCACAAAGGTCTACGCCTTGCATGAGGACTAATTGGCTTCTCCAGCCACAACATACGTGCACATCGACTACTGTGACTACGAGAGGATGTTAGAGTAAATAGAAAATAGTACCACTTTGTTTTACCCCACGTGGGATGTTAGTCCTACGTACCCTATGTAATCAGCCCATGAGGCCCAATACAATATATCAATCCAATAGTCCACCAATTCTATTCTCCTTCAATGGTGAATATTCTCGAAGTAAATTAGTAATATATCTTGCTGCATCAAACTATGAAGAAGTTACTTGTTTATAAGCCTTCTAATTCACTTATTTTGAACATATTCTAGTTGCATGCACATATAAAGAATTTTGTTGGCCTTTGAAGGGTCGAGATGGCGGACTAGAGGGGGGTGAATAGTCCCTTTTAAAATTAAACTTAATTGGAGCGGCTAATCGAAATAAATGCGGAATTAAAACTATCGGTCTAGCCAAGACTACACCCTCTACCTATACTCTATGACACCTTACAAAAGATCCTAATCAAAGCAAATAAGGTGCCGGGCTAGCTAGAGCTCACCTAACCAATTCTAGAAGCAAGGTCACACAAGCCTATGCAACTAGTACTTCAAGCACGGGGGAGCTCCTAAGCAATCTAGCAAGCAAAGCACAAAGCCTAAGCTCACTAGCAATGCTCAATAACAAGGCTACCCAAGCCAAATTAGAGAGCTCAACTTAGCTACACAAACTAAGCAACTAAAACTAGCACAAGAATAAATATTGCAATACAAGCTAGTGCAACAGCAGGCAGTCGGTACTACCGAGCAGTAGGGCCGGTACTACCGATGCCGGTACTACCGGGCTTCCAAGCCGGTACTACCGAGCACCTGCAGGAAGCTACGAAATCGAAGGGGGTGAGAGATGCAATCTCAGATCTAGCAATTACCCCACTTCCCTAGATGTTGTAGATGACGATTGTAGCTTCCTTCACGTCCTTGATTCCTTGCCAAAATGTGGATCGAGCCTTCCCAACTAAGATAGAGGATAGAGAGAGGAGAAGAAAGAAGAACACAAGAACAAGCGTAATATGCAAAGGAAACAAGAATAATAAGAGCAAACAAAGGACGGGGACACAAGATTTTATCCCGAGGTTCACTTGGTTGCCATCAAGCTAGTCCCCGTTGAAGCAAGCCCAAGGTTGCCACCGATCCTCTCGCTAGTGGTGACACTAAGCCAACCTCTCACGATGGATGGAGTGCTCACCAAGAGCTCTAGCTTTTGATCGGCCGGACCACTTGGCGCTCTTCACGCCTCTTTCCACTAGAGTTGCTCTTCGCGATCTCCCGCGGGGCGAGCACAATGCCCCTCACAAAGCTTCTCCGGAGCCACGCACAATCTTCACGCGGGCTTCACGACGGAGACACGCACCAAGCCGTCTAGGAGGTGGCAACCTCCAAGAGTAATAAGCACCACCGGTTTGCAACTCGAACACCTAGTGCCACTCGATGCTATCTCTCAAACAACGCACTAGGATCGCTCTCTCACACAATCGGATAAGCACTAAAGCATATGTGTGTAGAGGGCTCACAAGCACATCCACACAAGCCACCAAGGCTTTGGAGTGCTCCAGCACGGCCCACAGCCGGCCTCCACCCCTATTTATAGAGGGGAGCGGCCAACTAGCCGTTTCCCCTTTCCTGCGCTTCAGTCGGTAGTACCGACCCCCCTGGGCGGTAGTACCGACAGTGTCAGAACTAGCCGTTACACACGGCGCGTTGACCAAAACGAACAACCGACTCCTGGTCGGTACCTCCGACGGTCGGTAGTACCGGCCCTATGGCGGTACTACCGACAGGCCAAACTGGGGACTACACAGAGAGCCCCGAATCCTCCCGGATCACCACAGGTCGGTAGTACCGGCCCTATGGCGGTACTACCGACAGGCCAATCTGGACTACATAGAGAGCTCCCAGATCTCCAGACCTGGTCACATCAACGGTCGGTAGTACCGGCCCTATGGCGGTACTACCGACAGGCCAAAACTGGCCACTTCCAGAGAGCCTCCAAACTCCTCACACCTCGAAACCTCGAACGGTCGGTAGTACCGACCCTATGGCGGTACTACCGGCAGGCCAAACTCAGCTCAACACAGAGAGCCTGCAAAACCCTTCAGGGCCACGGTACCACCGACCCTCTGGTCGGTACCACCGCGGGCGGTAGTACCGAGGTTATGGCGGTACTACCGCCAGGCCAAATCAGCCCCAACACAGAGAAGGTTGCACGCAGCACCCATGGGCGGTACTACCGACCCCCCTGGGCGGTACTACCGACCATACTCAGAAAACTTCCCTTTTCTTCTCTGTGTTGATCCAAATCAACTCCAACAACTTCTCCTTTGCAAATGTGCCAACACCACCAAGTGTACAACACATGTGCATGTGTGTTAGCATTTTCACAATCATTTTCAAAGGATTTTCTCTTTCACTCACAACGCCACTCGATCTTAGTAACATCGCAAAGTTAGATCGCTCAAGTGGCACTAGATGACCGATATGCAAACAAGTTTGCTCCTCTTAATAGTACGGCCATCTATCCTAAACCCGGTCATAATCTTCTCTACACACCTATGACCGGTGAAATGAAATGCCCTATAAGTATACCTTTGCCTTGCGCATTCCATTCCATCTCCTCCATGTGTTGATGCAACACATGCACCAACCTCTTCATCAAATGATATGATCCACTTCATATCATCACATGGCCTCCATGGTCCATCGATCTTGACATCACTTGCTCTTCACCATCGCTTCGGTCCTTCGGCGCCAAGTCTTGCTTAAGCCTCCCGACACTCGGTACCAACGGCTTCAAAGCCTCCAACTTGCCCTTCACCTTTGCAACCGGTCCATCAAGCCAAGTCTTGCCTTGATCTTCACCATCTTAGCCACATGACCACATGTCATGTTTCATGTGCATTAAGCTCCTTCTTCACATGTGTGAGCCTTGCAACATCTTCCAAGCCATTTCACCTCTATGGCATATGTTGCTCACACATGATCACCTATGGACTAATCACCTGTGTAATTCACTTCAAACACATATTAGTCCACCTAAGTTGTCACTCAATTACCAAAACCAAACTAGGACCTTTCAATCTCCCCCTTTTTGGTAATTGATGACAACTCTACAAAGATATGGAAATTAAGCTTATTCCAAGCTAGCACTTCACAAGAATGTAAATTGCTAACTTGGTTTGGATTCATGTTGCTTGCCCAAGCTATTTTACCATGTGTAAAGGATTTTGGACAAGTAGCACAAATCCGAATTGGTAGTATTAGCTCCCCCTACATATGTGCTAGAGTGTTTGAAAATGAAACTTGCACATATGCATAGATATCGAAGTGTGGGAGAGTAATTACTACCAAAAAGTGCTAAGGTGTATAGAATAACCTTTGAAGCGTGTTATCGATGAAGTTCATAGTTGTACACCTTCTTTAGCACCAAGAGTAGCTAGACATCATAAAAACTAGAAAACCCCGTGAGATCAACTTTAGAAGCAAGGGTCTAGTTTGCATGAAAAGCACAAGTCTAGCTATCAACCTATGCATGCTAGTTATCAAATCATCAATTAAGCCCTATAACTAGCATACACCACACAAGCATGCATATAAGATTTGAAAGCTTTGAAAGCTTATGCAATGCAAGCAAGCACATGATTATGCACATATCAAATGCAACAACCAAGTTCATGAGCTTGCTCCCCCTACTTGTGTGCTCAAAAACATTTTCATTTTATCTTTACATTCTCTCCCCTCATTTTATCTTTGTTCTCCCCCTTTCATTTTATCTTTGTTATACTTTCTCCCCCTTTGTCATCTATTTCCATAAAAGGTTTGCATAAAGGAGGTTCAAATTTGTTAAGAGAGAGATTTGTTTCATTTCATTTGTGGTTCAACCTAGATCATTTGCATGAAACATTTAACACTGTTTGCTCTAGAGTAAGCTTCTTCACACATTTTTGCAATGGTTATCTTACTCACGTTGGTTAAATGTTCCATTGCTCATTCTCTAGATTAAACACTAGGATTGCAAGCCCATAAACATGTTATATGTTACCACTAGATCATGTAAAGCATAGAAGCAATAGTGGCATCATATAAGCATCAAAACATTTGATTTTCATGGATGCTCCTAGATAGTATCACAAGGATGTCTATATGCTCTAATCAAGTCCTAAGCATAGTATGAATGCATATGACAAACAATGATACCTTGCTATCTTGGAGTAGAGGTTAGTCATTTGATTCCAACTCCGAAAATAGCAATGTGAAGTCCATGGTGAAGACCAATAGATACCAATTGAAAGAATCAAATCTTCACCCATATGATCAAGTGCACTATCTTGTTGTGGTTGGCTTGCTTCTTCATTTGACCTTTGCTTGCATATAAATACCACTTGAGTTGGCAAGATTTGCTTTTCTATCTTGGATGTTGCTTGCTTTGCTTGGTCAATCCTTTCATTGCTTCAACTAAGCATCTCAAATATCCTTTGAATCACCACTTCCATATTAGCCTTCCAAGTACCACACTTGGTTAACCTACAAAAGGCGGCAAGCCCCTACATAAGGGAGAAGTGACCTCTCTCCAAAGAACATCCTTGATCCTTACTCGAAATGCCTTTGTTTGATTGATCCAATGGTGAACTCATCATGATGGAAGCTTCTTGCAAGGTTGCCTGAGTTCAACTCTTCCTTCTTTGAGTCCTTTTCTTTCTTCCAAATGATCTTCAATTGATACTAGGACTTGATCTTTCTCTTCATCTTGATGTTGGGTCTTGATCATATCTTTGTCATACTTCTAGCTCATTTCAAAACCAAACATAGGTCCCTCAATCACTTATAAACATGATTCCAACTTGAGGGCCTTTCAATCAAAGTGACTCTAGATTAATCCAATAATTGTCACTTTTCTGGCAGATTCTGTCCTTCTCAAAAAACATCATATCTCCCAAGATATAAGTCCAATGACCATGAAATTTGGTGGAGATGTGCTTCTCTAAGTGTTCTAGCAGCCATAAAAATTTGAGCTTCATTGGCTTTCTAGATTGCTACCAGATTTCAATTCTTTCCATAGTACTACATGCTGAAAACTGCTGCACTATAGTTGACAAGATCTACTCCAAAACCAAAGTACATCTTATCCAATAATCATGAATTTTGCACAGCAACTAATATCATAAGTGTAGAGCATGTGTACCAAATTTCAAGCCAATCCAAAAAGATTTGATCATCCAAACATGGCTATCTTCTCAGCTCACTCAGATTTTGCAATATTGAACAACTTTGAGCAATTGAGCTATACTCTACCAATTTGAATCAAACTTGAAGCTAACTTGTTTGAACAATCTCACAAGACATACATCCATTCAAATCACTTACTAAAAGAAGTCTCATGAACATATCCATTCAAACTAACTCAATTTTGATCACTAAGCATCAAATCCATTCAATCATCTTATAGCAAGCAACATATGCATATATATCCGATTCAATCATCTCATATGCATCTAAAATAACATGATAAACTAGAGATATACCTTAGTAGCTCATGATCATCAAATAGCAAGCTTCTTCTTCTATCATTTGCAAGCCTTCAAATATTTCTAATCAATCACCACAACTTGAACTTTGCACTTGTATGTTATACCACTTGGACTTCACTTTACTTGACTTGGCATTGGGATGGATTTGCACTAAGCTTCTTTACTTGACTCAATCATATGATGACAATATGAAATCAATTGAATCAAGTCTCCAATGCCATGGTACCTACACACATTCATCCACTAGTTGATGGTACCCAAACTCGTTTGGGTCCTCTCAAGTTAGGTGCAACATACTTTGGCAATGCCTTAGTATGAATAGCGGGATGAGTTGCAATAGTAGCCTTAGAGGTACCATTTTCATCCTTCCTAAGCATAGAATCATTAGCAATTGAAATAGGCTTAGGAATGTTACCTAGGGGACATGAATGAGCCATGTGTCCCCTTTCCCGGCATGAGTAGCAATTTCTTCTTGATTGAGCCTTCTCTTCCTTGCTCATGTGTTCCTTCTCATTGCCTTGCCTCACTTGGGTTGCTTGAGCCTTCTTCTCAAGCTTGTTGGGACACTTTGAGGCAAAGTGACCCATCTTCTCACATTCATAGCACTTGACTTGGGCGAGGTCTTGTGTTGATCTTGATCTTCTACCTCCCCTTCTTGTCTTCTTCCCCATATCACCATCTTCATGGTTGATCTTTCTTTGGACTTGGGGCTTCTTCTTGTTGGAGCAAGCTTTTGCAAGATGTCCCATCTCATGGCATCGATAGCACATGAAATGAGATAGCTTTTCTTGTTCTTGCTTCTTCATTTCTTTTGCATATCTTCTCTTGCCCCATCTCTTGCCTTTGACATTGCTCTTGTTGAAGCCAATGCCACTCTTGTCACCATAGCTTCTTTGATTCTTCATCATGTGCTTATGGGTGACCTTTGATCTACACCACCTCTCTAACTTGATGCTCAAGTTCTTCACTTCACTTTTGAGCTCATTGTTCTCCTTCAAAATGTTAGTCTCACGAGACATAGAAGTAGAACAAGCATCCATATGTGAAGAACATGGCATAGATAATAAATCATTACAAGAGGTGGATACATGCTTCTCTACATCACATGGGTTAGCACAAATATGTGATTGATCATTTGACCCATATGATGAGCTCTCACTAGTTTTAGTTTCTACATTAGAAAGCTTCTTAGTGAGAAAAGCATGGTCTTGAACCAAGTTATCATGAGCAACACATAGTTCCTCATGAGTCAATTTAAGCTCCTCATGTGAACAAGTACTAACATAAAGTAGATGCTTCACTTGTTCACATGTTCTTTAGAAATGAGTTTTCTTTTGTTATTTTGCATTTTTAGACATCTCATTTTCTAAAGCGATGGTCATGCTAGCATATTTACTCAAGAGCTCCTCATATGCATTAAGATCAATCACATTAGCTTTGCAAACCTTAGTGTCACCGTGTGACATGAAGCAATGTGATGTAGTGGTTGGAGAGCTTGAAGAAGTATCACTCTCATAGCCGGAGCATGAACCATCATCATCAAGTGTGCTTGGAATATCATCATTACTTGCATCACTTGAGCTTGAGGTGGAGCAATCTTCCACAACTATCATGTTGTGGGCATGCTCAACACCCTCATGTGCCTCTTCCTTGGGCTCACTAACATCATCATCTTTTGGAGCACTCCCATACTTGTCGTTAAGGAACTTCCACATGTTATGGGAGGACTCCATATCCATGATCTCACTAAAGATATCATCATGTAAAGATCTAAAAATGATGTTAGTAGCTTGGCACTCGAGATCTAGGCATTTCTCTTGTGCTTGAGTTAGATTTTTTCATCCAACACATGAGAAAAGCCTACATCTACGATCCACCACATTTGAGGGCAAATAAACTTGAAATTACACATCATCCAAGTTTTCCATCGTGTAAAGTGAGTGCCATAAAAAATGTGTGGACAATCAATTCCTAGCCCGTAAGTCGCCATCCTCTCGGGTCGGTGAAGACCACAAATGAGAGACCTAGCTCCGATACCACTTGAAGGGTCGAGATGGCGGACTAGAGGGGGGGTGAATAGTCCCTTTTAAAATTAAACTTAATTGGAGCGGCTAACCGAAACAAATGCGGAATTAAAACTATCGGTCTAGCCAAGACTACACCCCTCTACTTATACTCTATGACACCTTACAAAAGATCCTAATCAATGCAAATAAGGTGTCGGGGTAGCTAGAGCTCACCTAACCAATTCTAGAAGCAAGGTCACACAAGCCTATGCAACTAGTACTTCAAGCACGGGGGAGCTCCTAAGCAATCTAGCAAGCAAAGCACAAAGCCTAAGCTCACTAGCAATGCTCAATAACAAGGCTACCCAAGCCAAATTAGAGAGCTCAACTTAGCTACACAAACTAAGCAACTAAACACTAGCACAAGAATAAATATTGCAATACAAGCTAGTGCAAACAGCAGGCAGTCGGTACTACCGAGCTGTAGGGTCGGTACTACCGATGCCGGTACTATGTGACACCCCAATTTTAAGAACAAAATTGGAGCACAATATATGTATGCTAGGATCAATTTTCATACATATATCCACATCATAGTAAATATCAAAACAATGCTTTATTAATAATATCGAACTTTGTTACATAAATGACCCTCGGGTCTGAAATAAAAGTACAGACTCTCATGATAACGGACTCTAATGAAGACGCTGATGTAGATGCGGAAATCGGGACTCCATCTCCACAGGAAGGTCGACCGGGGGTAGCGCCATCCTAGTACAGGTCGTCAGGGTCGTAGCCTCCGTCTTCTGGATACTCCGGCTCCTCGTAGACGTAGTCTCCAGCGTCTGGGTGGGGGTAGCAGGGGGACAAAGAGGAAGGGTGAGTACATCGAAATGTACTCCGCAAGTGTAGGAAATATATGCTTATGAGGCTTATAACAAAGGTAGGCTGATTTGGTTTGACTCAAGCGCCTAAAGCGACACACCCTATTAATCCTATTAATCCTATGCACCTATTTACTAGGTTATAGACAGAACTCTAGAAAAGTACAACACTCGGAGTCGCACCGAGCAAACCACTCTCGGAGTCACACCGAGCAACCACACTGAAGTCCATCGGGCAACCCGAACCCAAAACCAACCAGTAACCAACTAATCTCAAAGAAGTCCAAGCCGCTCGTGACCGTGAGCACGGCTGATATATCAGTTTTACACTCTGCAGAGGTTGCACATCGTTACCATGAGTCGTGCATTACCCGTCACGCTAAACACTGCCGAGGTTGCATAGCGGGTTGCACTGCAAGGCTTTACAAGCTCCCCAAGCCTGTGTTACACGTACTCTAAGGTTTCATCCCGTACATAAGTCAGCGACCCCAGGGACCCCCTCTTGAGCCACTAAACAAACCCCGTGTAGCAAACTGGAGGAAACTAATTAATTAGCCAGGTCCAGCCCATCAGATCTATGGTGCGCTGTCAAGCCGGGTTACATGCTCTGAGAACCGGGTCCTAGGGATCCAGACAGGACAAATCTAGCAGCCCCGAACCAAAGACCAAATAAGAGCTGCCAAGTACTGGCACAAAACCCCAATACGGTTCATCCTGCCGGATTTACTAATAACCATGTTACTACAAAATTACCATGTCCACATCGTTCATAGTTCATAATCAAGATTATAAACATTTTAACTCCCATCCCAACCTTGATTGCAGGGCTAAGCAAGACACCTACCCGAACATCCCAAACAGGCGACAAGGATAATATAAACAAATTCTAGTAACCCTAACATGGGATTCAAATTAATGACAAGCTGCATCTACAAGATCTAACTACTCTAGTACCAAAAGTAAAATAAAGTAGGTGCAAGATGTTCAAGGACACTTGCCTTCGGACTGGGTCGAATCAACTGGGTCGCAAGGATGGTCTGGAGCGTCCTCGTACTCCGCACTCTCTGGCCCAAGCAACATACATGGCACAATACATAGAAATAAATAACAGTACAACAAACAGTAAGGAAACAGTAAACTAATAGATCTACTGCGTAGAGAACGAAATTATGAATCTAACGCAAGTTGAAGGGTCAAAACGGAGTTAAAACGCAAAAGTTATGGGCTTTTGAAGTTGAGTGGCAAATCTGTAAATAGACTGAACTCATTTTCGGATTTTAAATAAATAAAACAGAAAAAGAAAATGCGGCTGGACTGGGCCTCGATTTGGTAAAAGCGCATGGGCTGGATCGGGAATATTCACAGACTCAGCGCACAGTGGATCAGGAGCGCGGGTTGATTACGTAAAAAAACAGGGTCTCTTTAGCAAAGTTGCAGGGGCGAAGCGGTATGAAGGGCTGTCAGCCGTTGATCGGGCGACGAACGGCTCAGATTAGATCTGAGCGGGCGGCCGTGGTGTGGACCGCGCCTCGATTTCTCAAAAGAGCAGGGGCCAGGTTGGAAGATCTGTAAGACTCAGTGAACAGTGCTACCTGGACGGTGGGTTGGTTTCAACGAAAAACAGGGGCTCTTTTGCAAACGCGCGCGGCTGGTTGGGTGGACGCTGGCGTGCGCGCGTGGCCGACGCGTGGTGCCAGCTGGCGCTGACGAGGCGCTAGCGGGGCTGCGGTCGGGTGGAGGCCACGTGGCTTGAGCCTGTTGGCGCGGTGTACCACGCCGTGCGGTGGACAGGGAGGGGAAAACACGATGGACCGCGTCCATAGCCGCGTGGACTCGGTCCATACCGGTTTGGGTTACCAGATCTAATCGAGGCCGTTCGTTGAGATCAGACGGCCAGGACGTGAGGACAGGAGGGGACTCGCCGCAGGCGTCGAGAGGCTCGGTGGCGCCATTGCCCCGCGCGGCGGCGCCATGGCCGGTGTGCTCGGAAACGGTCTACGGGCCATGTATGACCAAGCAGAGGGTAGAAGGAGGGAGAGGAGGTGACGGCGGGCTCACCTAGGGGTTTTCGGCGACGGGGAAGGCTCGGTGATGATGAACCGACGGCGGAGGCGGACGGCGGCGCTCTGATCCGGTGGAAAACGTCCCTGGGTGTAGATGTTCACCGAAGAGGGGTGCGACACGGTCACAGTCGAGGCGGAAGGCTCCGTAGCAGCTCACGGCGCTACTGCCAAACGCCGAGGAGGGTTGGGGAGGCGAGTGGGCGGTGGTGCTCGATAGGATGCACTGCAATGGCGTCGGTAGGAAGGGAAAGAGGGAGCAGGGGGGGGGTGTTTTGTAGGTCTAGGGTGGCGGCGCGATGCGATCTACAGGTCGCTCCCGGGGAAAGCGGAGAGGATGAGGGCGAGGGCTGGGGTTAGAGCTCGGGCGTAGATGGCGAACGCGGCGCGGGGATTTCGGCAAGAGGTTGGGGATGATGATGACAGGTGGGGCCCACCTGTCAGCGATAGGGGAGCGCGGCCCAGCTCGTCAGTGAGGCGGCGAGCTGAGGGAAAGGGGCGTGGCGCACTGGGCCGGCTGCGTGCGGGCCGCGCAGGAGATGGGGTGGACGGCGTGGGAATTGGGCCGGGGCGCGGTGAGGAGGAGTGGGCCGCGGGGAGAGAGGAGTGGAGGCGGGCCGGAAGAGGAAATAGAGGGAGAGGGAGGCCTCTTGCCATTTTCTTTTCTTTTCTTTTCAAATTCTTTGAAATCAAAATCAAACCAGTTTGAAATCAAATCTGTTTGAAAGTTTTGAAAATATTTTCCCTAGTTTTGAAAATAAAATTTGAGATTGATTTGTAAAATTTTATAAATCTTTTATTTTTTTCTAAATAGAATAAATTCGATTCGCCCTATACGGGTTTAATAAATTCTTTTACCACCAATAAAATATGCAATGGCATGAATGCAACATGAAAATGATAAATAAATTTTATTTTCCTCCTCTAATAAACTAGCCAACCTATTTAATTTCTAATTCTTTTATTAAATTGGGGAAAAATTAAATCAGGGTGTTACAAACCTACCCCCCTTAGAAGAATCTCGTCCTCGAGATTAGGAAGAGTCGGCGAAGAGATGAGGAAAATCTGCCCGAAGATCATCTTCTTTCTCCCATGTGGCTTCTTCTTCGGAGTAATGCTTCCATTGCACCTTGCAGATTTTAATCCTCTTGTTGCGAGTGCCTCGTTCCATCGTGTCCAGAATCTTGATCGGCTCGGAGAAAGTCAATCATCCCGCAGATCAAGCTCCTCAAGTGGCAACTGCTCCTCTGGAACTCTGAGGCATCTCTTCAGCTGGGATACATGGAACACATATGATACCTGCCAGCCGTGCAGGCAACTCCAGCTGATAAGCAACTGCACCTTTCTTGTCAATCACCTTGAAAGGGCCAATGAATCTCGGAGATAGCTTCCCTTTGACATTAAACCTCCGAAGACCTCTGAAAGGTGACACCTTCAGATAGACATAGTCCCCAATCTGGAACTCCAGCTCTCGTCGTCTGACATCTGCATAACTCTTCTGTCTAGACTGAGCTGTCTTCAGGTTGCTTCTGATCTGTCTGACCTGTTCTTCAGCTTTCTATAGACTCAGGGCCAAAGACTTTCCTTTCTCCAACCTGATTCCAGAACAGAGGAGTTCTGCACTTCCTGCCATACAGTGCCTCAAAGGTGACATCTTCAGACTGGCCTGATAGCTGTTGTTATATGAGAACTCTGCATATGGCAGACTCACATCCCAACTCTGGCTGTTCTGAGCGCACTGGCTCTCAACATGTCCTCCAGAATCTGATTCACCCTCTCTGTCTGACCATCAGTCTGAGGATGATAAGCCGAACTGAAACTGAGGCGAGTGTCCATAGACTCATGCAACCGCTTCCAGAATCTGGATGTGAACTGTGTACCTCTGTCAGATACTATGATCTTAGGTACTCCATGCAAGCATACAATGCGGGACATATACAACTCTGCCAGCTTCGGACCCTGATATGTCTCCTTGACCGGAATGAAGTGAGCCACCTTGGTACAAACGATCCACTATGACCCAGATAGATTAATCTCCAGACTGTGTCCTGGGCAAACCAGTGATGAAATCCATGCTGATCTGTTCCCATTTCCACTCTGGAATCTGCAGGGGCTTGTAGCAAACCAGCCGGTCTCTGATGTTGGGCCCTTAACCCCTCTGACAGGTGTCCACACAAGGCCACATACTCTGCACATCTCTCTTCATCCCATACCACCAGTAATACTGTTTCAGATCCTGGTACATCTTGGTACTGCCTGGATGGAGAGAGTAGGCTGAATCATGAAGCTTCCCTCAGAATCAACTCCTGATAGCCTTACATACGGGAACACAGATCCTGCCTCTGAACCACCAAAACACCCCTGATCATCCTCCGTGAATCCATGGGGCTTTGCTCTTCCTTGATCACTGTCTGATCTCTAGCAAGTACTCATCAGTGAGCTGCCCTGCTCGGATATCACGCTCCAAGGTCGAATCAACCTCCAATGGCCTACTGCATCAGTGATGACCAAGAATACCCAAGTTGAGCTTCTCAAACTCCTCATGCAACTCGGGCTGCTGCTCCTTGATCTCTAAGCACATTGCAGTAGACCTTCCTACCTCAAGGCATCTGCAACAACATTCGCCTTGCCCGGATGATAGTTGATACTCAGATCATAATCTTTTGATCAACTCTAGCCATCTTCCGTTGGCGGAGATTCAGATCTGGCTGGGTGAAGATGTACTTCAAGCTCTTATGATCAGTGTATATCTCCGTCTTCTTGCCCATCAGATAGTGCCTCCAGATCTTCAGAGCATGAACAACAGCTGCCAACTCTAGATCATGTGTAGGATAATTCAGCTCATGCTTCCTGAGCTGTCTCGAGGCATAAGCAATCACATGACCTTCCTGCATAAGAACACATCCCGACCCTGTCGCGAAGCATCACAATAGACCGTGAAGTTTCTTCTGGACATCTGGCATGACAAGAATAGGGAGCAGAGGTCAATCTCGCTTTCAGCTCCTCGAAACCAGTCTGGCATTCAGGGGACCATACAAACTTGGCACCCTTCTCCGTCAATCTCGTCATCGGCTTCACGATCTTGGAGAATCCCTCAATGAATCTGCGATAATATCCTGCCATACCGAGGAAACTCCGGATCTCAGTAACGCTCTCAGGTACCTTCCAGTCCAATATATCTTGGACCTTGCCTGGATCCACTGATACACCACCCTCTGAGAGGATATGCCCCAAATATGCAACCTTCTTCAACCAGAACTCGCATTTGCTCAGCTTTGCATACAACCGATGCTCTCTGAGCTTCTGCAACACTAACCTCAGATGCTTCTCATGTTCGTCTTCAGTCTTCGAAAATATCAGGATATCATCAAGGAATACCACGACGAACAGGTCTAGAAACTCCATGAAGACCTTGTTCATCAGATACATGAAGAAAGCTGGGGCATTAGTCAAGCCGAAGGACATCACTGTGTACTCATATAACCCATATCGAGTCACAAACGCCGTCTTCGGGATATCAGCTTCACGAATCTTCAGCTGGTTATAACCTGTTTGCAGGTCAATCTTCGAGAACACATGAGCACCCTTCAACTGATCAAACAGATCATCAATGCGAGGAATCGGGTACTTGTTCTTGATGGTAGCTTCATTCAATGCGCGGTAATCAACGCACATACGTAGACCTCCATCCTTCTTCGGAACAAAGATCACAGGGGCTCCCCACGGGGATGTACTAGGACGAATATGCCCCTTCTCTAACTGCTCTTGGATCTGCGTCTTCAGCTCAGCTAGCTTTTCGGCATCCATTCTATATGGTCGCCTGTATATAGGTGCAGTGCCAGGAACTAAATCAATAGAGAACTCAATCTCACGATCAGGTGGCATACCTGGCACCTTCTGGAAGACATCGGGGAACTCCTTGACAACTCGGATATCAGGTACCACGACAGCCTCATATGCTCTGGCTTCTTCTATCATCTGTGTCGGTGCTCGATACACAATCTCCGTGCCACCTGGATGCTTCACTGTGATGAGCCTCTGAGCACAATCAATGACTCCCTGGTACTTGCGTAGCCAATCCATTCCCAGAATGACATCAATACCTTGGGAATCCAGAACAATAAGAGAGGTGGGAAAGACTACCCCCCTTATGGTTAAGCTCACATTCGGGCACACATGCCTCGATATCAGTTCTCCTCCAGGGGAGTTCACTAGCAGATGCTTTTTCATTAACACTCTATTCATATTATATTTAGATGCGCAGGGTGCTGATATGAACGAATGAGATGCTCCAGAATCAAACAAGACTGTAACTGGGTGAGAGTCAACAAGGAACGTACCAAACACCACATCTGGTGCCGTCTGGGCAGACTCTGCCGTCACGTGGTTCACACGACCACGAGTGTAGCTCTGGGACTGGCCTGCAGGACGAGACTGCGGTGGAGCTGGCTGCCTCAACGGACACTTGTTGGCGAAGTGTCCCATCTGGTTACACTTGTAGCACGGGCCAACCTGACCTGCCCCCCTGTGCTGGACGGGGCTGCTGCGGAGCTGGAAGACCCTGGCGAGGTGCCTGAGCCTGGCGTGGCTGCTGCTGCTGCTGCTGCTGCTGCTGAGGTGGAGCCTGATACTGTGGAGCTGGATGCCTGTACTGGGAGCGGGCTGCCTGGACTGGGGCGGCCGGTACTGCTGCTGCTGGGGAATCTGCCTAGAAGCTGAGGCAGGTGGAGCGTAGCGGGGACGAGTAGAGCTGCCGGAGGACTGTCCCTGGAACGTCATCTTCCCTCTTGCGATCGCATCGAGGTCCTTCCGTTCCTTCTCCACTGCGAAGGCACGGTCAACCAGCTTCTGAAATGAGGAATACTCATTTGAAGCTAGGGCATAGCGGAGTCCTGGGTTAAGCCATGGCCGCCTGAAACACTCCTGCTTCTTATCATCCGTGTCCACGTCATCTGGGGCGTAACGGGATAGCTGGCTGAACCGCGTGAGATACTCACGCACTGTCATCGCGCCCTGCCTGAGATCCTGGAACTCGCGGCGCTTCACCCTGATCTCGCCGAAAGGGACGTACTGGTCGCGGAATGCCCTACGGAACTCCTCCCAAGTGATCGAGTCGGCGTCCGCATGAGCTGTGGTGTACGCAGTCCACCAGTTCTTCGCTGGGCCCTGAAGCTGGTGCGAGGCGTAGAGGGCCTTATCAAGGTCCCCGACATGGGCAAGCTGCAACTTGCCTGTAATCGTCTCGAGCCAATCATCTGCATCCATTGGCTCTATGGCGTGGTGGAACACTGGAGGGCGCGTCGTCATGAAGCTCCTGAGAGTGTCATCTGGTCGGGGTGGCTGTGCGACTCCTGCACCCTGAGCACCCTGAGCAGCCTGCGCCATCTGCTGCATGTGCTGCATGATCTGGGCCATGTTCTGCATCATCTCATTCTGCACCTGGGCCATCTGGAGCGGGTCGTACGGAGGCGGAGGTGGAGGTGGATGAGGATGGGGCGGCTGGTTGCCACCTGCCCCGCTACCGCCAGCGTGACCGGCATTACCCGCGCTGCTCCTGGTGTCAACCATCTGTTACATTTTCCAGGAGTAAGAGTGAGATATGATAGATAGATATATAACAACCCTGTTTGGTTAAGTAATTCGATTAATAAAACATTTTAACAAATGATGTCGCTGCAACCTGACGGTCGCAACACACCAACAATCATTACAAAGAGCCAAATCAAAACATGTGCACAAGTACATATCAATCAACGTGCTACGAGTTCAAACAATTATGGTGGGCATCCTACTAT
The DNA here is from genome assembly GCA_009763385.1 of Coix lacryma-jobi var. lacryma-jobi. Taxonomy (NCBI): domain Eukaryota; kingdom Viridiplantae; phylum Streptophyta; class Magnoliopsida; order Poales; family Poaceae; genus Coix; species Coix lacryma-jobi. The sequence continues at coordinate 100,448 of CM019827.1, forward strand.
TGGAGGGCCTACTCTGAAACAAAGTTTGAATTTTCAGCAGAGAAAGACTACAGAAGTGGGAAAAAAGGGTTAGGCTTTTAAAATAGTTTTGTAAACTCGACGACTGACTAGGGTAGCGTCCTACGGTCAACACGGCTCTGATACCACTCTGTGACACCCCAATTTTAAGAACAAAATTGGAGCACAATATATGTATGCCAGGATCAATTTTCATACATATATCCACATCATAGTAAATATCAAAACAATGCTTTATTAATAATAACGAACTTTATTACATAAATGACCCTCGGGTCTGAAATAAAAAAGTACAGACTCTCATGATAACGGACTCTAATGAAGACTCTGAAGTAGTCGCGGAAGTCTGGACTCCATCTCCACAGGAAGGTCGACCGGGGGCTGCGCCATCCTAGTACAGGTCGTCAGGGTCGAAGCCACCGTCCTCTGGATACTCCGGCTCCTCGTGAACGTAGCCACCAGTGTCTCCGTAATCGCCAGCGTCTGGGTGGGGTAGCAGGGGGACAAAGAGAAGGGTGAGTACATCGAAATGTACTCCACAAGTGTAGGAAAATATATGTTTATGAGGCTTAAAACAAAGGTAGGCTGACTTTGTTTGACTCAAGCGCCTAGAGCGACACATCCTATTATTCCTATTAATCCTATGCACCTGTTTACTAGGTTATAGACACAGAAACTGTAGAAAAGTAACAACACTCGGAGTCGCACCGAGCAAGACCACGCTCGGAGTCACACCGAGTAACCAACACTTGGAGTCGCACCAAGTACCCACACCTGAAGTCCATCAGGCAACCGCACCTGAAGTCCATCAGATGACCCGAAACAGTAACCAGTAACCATCTAATCTCAAAGAAGTCCAAGCCGCTCGTGACCGTGAGCACGGCTGATATATCAGTTTTACACTCTGCAGAGGTTGCACATCGTTACCCATGAGTCGTGCAGATCCCGTCACGCTAAACACTGCCAAGGTGCATAGCAGGTTGCACTGCAAGGCCTTTACAAAGTCCCTCCAAGCCTGTGTTACACGTACTCTAAGGTTTTCTCCCCTGTCCATAAGTCAACGACCCCAAGGGACCCCTCTTGAGCCACTAAACAAACCCCGTGTAGCATAACTTAGAGGATACTAATTAATTAGCCAGGTCCAGCCCATCCAGATCTCATGGTTGCGCTGTCAAGCCGGGTTACATGCTCTGAGAACCGGGTCCTAGGGATCCAGGCAGGATATGTCTAGCACGAGCCCCGAACCAAAAACCAAAAGCAGCTGCCGAGTCCCACGGCACAAAAACCACCAATACGGTTCCATCCTGCCGGATTTACCTAAACCATGTTTCTACAAAAGTTACCATGCCCACATCGTTTCATAGTTCATTAGTCAAGATTAATTATATTTGACCATCATCCCATCCCAACATGACTGCAGGGCTAAGCAAGACTTCTACCCGAACAACCCAAAACAGGCGACAAGGATAATATAACAATAACTAGCAAACCATATCATGGGATTCAAATTAATGACAAGCATGCATCTACAAGATCTAACTACTCTAGTACCAAAAGTAAAATGAAGTAGGTGCAAGATGTTCAAGGACACTTGCCTTCGGGCTGGGTCGAATCTGCAGGGTCACAAGGATGGTCTGGAGCGTCCTCGTACTCCGCACTCTCTGGCCCAAGCAACAAACATGGCACATACAAGCAAAATAAATAACAGTACAACAAACAGTATGTAAACAGTAAACTAATAGATCTACTGCGTAGAGAACGAAATTATGAATCTAACGCAAGTTGAATGGGTCGAAACGGAGTTAAAACGCAAAAGTTATAAGCATTTGAAGTTGGATGGCATTTCTGTAAATAGATTGAACTCATTTTCGGATTTAAAGTAAAACAAAACTGAATTAAACCGGCTGCTGGACCGGGCGTCATTTATCCGAAAACTCAGGGGCTAGAACAAATGTTTCCCAAGACTCAGTGCATAGTGCGGTGGGAGCGCGGGTTGATTCTGAATAAACTCAGGGATCTTTTTGCAAGATAGCCGGGACGCGACCGTGTGGTCACCGCGTGGCGCTAAGCTCGCCGCGTGGCGCCTTGCGAGTGGCTGGGTCCACCACGCGGGTTATGGACCGGCTGGCGTGGCGGGGTGGACCGAGTTCATAGCGCTGGTGCACCCGGCTCATACCCCTTCGGGGTTGATCTAATCTGAGCCATCGGTTACAGATCGGACGGTGCAGGGTGATCCAGGGGAAAGAACGGCGTCGCCGGCGGGGAAGGGCACGGCGGCGCCCGAGCTCTACGCGGCGGCGCCATGAAAGGACTCGCCGGAGTTCTCGGGGAGGGGCCTAGGGTACGGTAGAGACTACGGGACATGGTGGAATCGAAAACGGACCTTACAGCGGTTTCGGTGGTGGTGCTCACGGCGCCGGTGGAAGTCCAGAGACGGCGGACGACGTGGAGGTCGCGGCGACGGCGCTGCGGAGCTCTGGCGGGGTCGATGTCGATGCTCTGACTTGTTCTCGAGCCGTAGATGGGTCGCCTGGACGCGGTGAGAGACCGCGAAGCCAATGGTGGGAAGGATGAGGTCTGGTGGTGGCTTCTGCGGGATGTAGTCGAGTTCTCGCCAAGCTCGGTAATGGCGGCGGGAAGACTCGGTTACCGGAGGGAAAAAGGAAGGGAGCTAGGGTGCGAGCTCTTTGTAGGCGAGGAAGGAAAGGGGTGGCGGCGCGATATGATGGAGCGGGATCGGATCGGGGCGCGGGTTGAGCGCAAGCGCGTGCGCGAAGGGCGGAGGGATGAGGACGGCGCGCGGGAGAGAGATTGGTGGGGATTTGGTTGGCGTGTTGGACGAAGGGGACGGGGACGCGGCCGGAGTGAGCGGGCCGGTGCGGGTGACGGCTGGGCCAGGAGGAGGGAAAGTGCGGCGCTGGGCCGGCTGGGTGCGCGGGAGAGCGGAGGGGAGGGAGGAGTGGGCCGCGACGGGGAAGGAAAGGGGGAAAGGGAAAGTTAGGGCCCAAGCCAGATTTCTTTTCTTTTTCTTTTGATTTTCCAAACTTTGCAAAACCATTTGAAATCCAATTTCGAAACAGTTTGAAATCAAATAAATTTTGAAGAGTTTGAAAACATTTTCCCTAGGTTTTGAAAATAAAACTTTGGATTTGATTTTATAAAGTTTTTCATAAATATTTTATTGTTTTCTAAATAGAATAAATTCGATTCGCCCTATACGAGTTTAATAAATTTATTTTTCACCCAATAAAAATATGCAATGGCATGAATGCAACATGAAAATGATAAATAAATTTTATTTTCCTCCTCTAATAAACTAGCCAACCTATTTAGTTTCTAAATCCTTTTATTAAATTGGGGAAAATTAAATCAGGGTGTTACACACTCGCTCGAGCCAGGCCTCGAGCAGACACGTACCCTCGCCACTTCACCGAGCCCAGCCTCGGAGCGGACTCACACACCGCTTCGCCCGAGCCTAGCCTCGAGCGGACTCACGCACCCTCAGCTTCGCCGAGCCTAGCCTTGAGCAAGCATGCACCCTCCGCTTCGCCCGAGCCTCCCGGCCAGGCCTCGGACGAAACGATTGTTTCTGTCTCGCCCGAGCCTCCCGGCCAGGCCTCGGACGAAACGATCGTTTTCCGTCTCGCCCGAGCCTCCCGGCCAGGCCTCGGACGAAACGATTGTTTCCGTCTCGCCCGAGCCTCCCGGCCAGGCCTCGGACGAAACGATTGTTTCCGTCTCGCCCGAGCCTCCCGGCCAGGCCTCGGACGAAATGATCGTTTTCCGTCTCGCCCGAGCCTCCCGGCCAGGCCTCGGACGGCCGGTTGTTTCCGCTTCGCCCGAGCCCTGCGAGGGAGGAGCACAGTGCTCTTTTTCTTTTTTGGAAGTTATAAATAGTGTTCCTTTTTCATCTTTTTGTATGATTTTCTGTATTGCTCTAAAAATTCTGAAAATTTTACAGTTGAGTCTTTATACCATGTAGTATTTTATAAAAATATGAAACTTGACTTTTCTGCAAGAATTTGAAAATGTAAAATCCCTATTTTAATTAATAAATTGATGGTTCTGGATTTTTAGAAAATCATTTATAACTCCAAAAATCATGAGATAAATTTTTGTGAGCTTCCTATGCCATGTTTAGTCTCTGGTGGAATTTTGAAGTCTTTTGGAACAAGTTAATTTTTGAGCATTTATCTTTAATTGTTAAATAGTGCCTTTTGTTAATTAATGTCTGATTTTATTTGAGCGCCTTAATGACCTCCAAAAATTATGAAATTTGTTTTGCCATCTATCTACACCATAATGAACTTATGTGATTAATTTGGTAATTTTTGGATCAACTGCATAAAATGACCTTTTTAAATAATTAAGAAAAACAGAAAAGGTGATTAAGGTTCATGTTGTATGCCCTGTGTTGCATTGTTCATGCTAGCATACTCATGAGCATGCATCATTGCATTCGTATAGTCACCGAAGAAGGCGTCAAGATCGAGGCAGCCGCTGACGAACCTGTCCCTGAGGCTACCCCGAGCTCCGACAACTGCCCTGCCGCCCTCGAGTCTGCCCTCTTTGCTCTTCAAGGCAAGCCCCGGTGCATTTAAACCCCTTTCCTTGGATTTATAAAATGTTTTCCTTAAATGCTTTTGAGTTAAATTATTGCATTAGGTTTATAGGAGTTGTGTGCTATCCTAATTGATGCACTATCCACCTTGACCACTGATACACCCGATACCTGCTTTTCAAAAGTATTTGAAAAATACTTAGCAATGCTTATTGAATTAGACTTTGCAATAAAAATGCCAATTTCAAAAGTATGATCACTGAAAGAATCTTTATGGGAATTTGGCTTTACTTCTCGTTCGATGACTGCTTGCCTAGCTAGCATGTGGTCATTGTCGAGAAGAGGTTGTCCGCGCGTACGGTGCCGTCATGTTGTAGTCCGGGACTCAACAGTTGACACCGACCGGGACAGGGTTGAAAAACCGACAGGACCCGTACTCTTGGGTTAGAGTCCCGAGGTGCTTGTTGCTGACGGAAAAACTTTAGGGACCATCCGTATGGGGGCCTGCTGATCAAGACTTGTAACTATTCACATACTTCGGAAAGCTCTGGCTCCGAGGAATCCTTTATTGGACCGACAACCGCGCACTGGGAGTGGAGAGATGGCGGAAGTAGCATGTACCCACGTGGTCGTCGTACCTGGATAGGAGTGGTGTACTGTACTTCCGGGTGGCGTAGGACCGGGCCCAATCTTGGAGGAATCGTGGTAGACGAGTTGGCATATGCAAGCTTGGGTGCTACATATGCAGTGTGGATAGGGATCCTCAGTTGAGTATTATTTATCCGGATTAACGTTGCTCCTCGGTTATGGAGACTTGGTCCACTGACTGTCAACGGAGAGTGGTTCTCAACTAGGAATGTTTTGAAATGTAAAATGAATCATGAACGATGAAGAATTGAGGAATACTGAATCTTTCCAAAATAAAATAAGGTTTACAAAATGCTTTTCTGCAAAATACCTGATCTTGCTTAAGCCTTACCTTGACTACCCTAAGCCTCTCATTCCTGAGTCTTCTTCCTTTTCTTTAGTCGGGTAAGTCTTGTTGAGTACCCCAGTACTCAGGGTTTGTTACCCATGCTGCAGGTATGACTGAGTCCCCGATATGTCTTGCACCCTGCTGCGTGACCATCGTCCAGGAGGAGGCCGATGAGGCCGAAGAATAGTTGTACACCCTCGGGCTGGGTGATTATAAGTATCTTTGCTCTTCTCCACTACGTTGCCTATGTCTATCTCTATTATCAGAACTTGGTTTGTAATAACTGCACCTTAATTTCTATTTGGAACCCTGCTTTGTAAAACTAATGTTATTTAAGTCTTCTGCTCTTTATTCCGATGTTATTTGTAAAAGTATGCAATGCTGTAACCGAATTGTGAAATGATCCTGCGGACATTGGGCACTGATGTAGCCCGGTGGCGAACAGGTCTTAATCACATGGAACATGGGTTCGGCTGTCAGAGGTTGACAGGGACACGTGGGCCATGAGATTAGGGCCGTTCCGTCACATGAATAGAGCATATGCTCAAGGCCCGCCTCTAGAAGAGATGCACCAGCATAGGAAAAGTTAAGGAATTGCAACAAATAGTTGTGTATAAATCATCTTGCAAACCATCACATCTCTAAAATCAATCGAGACATTCTGAAATAAGACTTCCCCGTGCTATACCTTGTCTTATAGAGATGCAAACCTACAACAGCTCTAGTTGCTCATACAATAAATTCAAAACATGCATACACGCTTGGTGCTAGATTCAGGAAAAAATGGACATCAATTCACCCATTCTGGTGGGAATTCTGGTTAACCATATGAGCTGAGAGTACAACAATACTCCCTCCATCCCAAATTATAAGGCTTTCCAAAAATCTTGGAGAGTCAAAGTTTTTCAACTTTGACCAAATTTATATAATAAAATAATAATATTTATGATAACAACGAAGTTCAATTAGATTCTTCATTAGTTATATTTTCCTAATATACATATTTGATATTATAAATGTTTGTATTTTTCTCTATAATTTTGATCAAAGTTGAAAAACTTTGATTCTCCAAAATTCTTGGAATGATTTATAATTTGGGATGGAGGGAGTATCATCTAAACATCGACGAATTTTAACCAAAACATTAACCACTCTTTCTTTAATTTTGTACGTCCATTTTCTTGATCATAAATATTGAGGGTTTGAGACAAAAATAAATATATTCATTCAAGGCTTTCTTGCACATCGTAGTGGGTACACATTAGGATAAAATGGATGAGTTATGGCAAACAAGTGATGTAGAACTTCACACCACCGACGATCAAACAAACAAAATTAAAATAAAGACTCTAAACAAAATGCAGAAGCCCTTAAGATGAACAAATTATATGAGAACCAAACTCCCTGAAGCTCAAGAGTTGTCTCAGGGTGTGTTTGGCAGACTTGTGCTCCCTGATTCTTCAACTGTGCTCCTAGATTCTCTGGTGAAGTGATTCTGTGGCTAAAGGTAGATTCTTTTTTATTCTTCAGATTCAAAATCAGGATAGTGAATCACTTCACAAAATCAGGTGAAGCTACTTTTTCAGCTCTTAGCCTCTTAGTTCATTTCAGAGAATCAATTCACAGAATCAGCACAGAATCACTTCTCGCTGAAAAATACGTTTGTCAGTCAGGAAGTGATTCTCTTTGAGAATCCGCTTCGTGAAGCTCTGTCAAACGGCCCCTCACTCTCACCATATGTTGATAATATTTTCCACCACTACTATTACCTAATTTTCTTCGTAACCAAGAAACATTCACATTAGCAACTTCGGTCTGTCAAAGCTCACAAACAGTTTACTCTTAGCCCCTCATTTGTAGAGGTGTTCCTACAGAAAATCAATTAAATAAATAATACCAGATGTTATCAAGTGGTATGCATGTTTTATCTTACAGACATTATGCACTACATGTTCCGTAACTATAGAAATAGCCACTATTTACAGTGCAAATATGTACCAGGTAATGAACGGATGAGCTACTCGTGCAGGATTTTATTTTTCTGCCAAGAACAATTGTGAGTAAACTAACAATTGATGAGCTTCGGTCTTTAGTCCCGGTTGATGGCTCCAACCGGCCGGACTAAAACCCATTTACAACGACAGACATTTGCAAAAAGGACTTTTAGTCACGGTTTCTGTTACCAACCGAACCTTTAGTCTCGGTTGATGTTACCAATCTAGACTAAAGGCCAACCTTTAGTCTCGGTTAATGTTACCAACCCGGACTAAAGGTCCCCAAGGATGACCTTTTAGTCTCAGTTGGTGTTAGCAACTGCGACTAAAAGTCTTCCACCCAGAACTAAAGCTCCCTCAAAGGTCAATTTAAAAGGAGAGTGTACAAGTCTATGTCATATGTGCTATATAACTGAGTTGGTAAGAAGTTTATGCGTGAAATGAGAGGTACTGAGTTTGAATTTCACACATCGCAAGAGAGGTCTGCTTAAAGTTTCATTTATTTTTTTGCCTGAGGATGGGCTTTAGTCGAAACCGGGACTAAAGCCTCTTCCCAACCGGGACTAAACGGCGTATCACCACTAGTGCACCAAACTCTAAAAAAATATGAAAGAAACCAAAATATATATTTAGTGTCAGGCCTGATTCAAATGAACTGAATGGGCTTTAGTGTTTGGTTTGAGGACAAGGGTGGATGGGATATGGCTATCCATGGATTTGCGGATATGGATATCCATATTATTTGTTTGGTTGAGTGGATTGGACGAGCCATTTTTCTGTTTGGTTTGATGGATGAGACTGGATGGGATGAAAATACTTGATTAATTATATCTATTGTTTAAAATAAATAGCAACTAATTATACAATAATAAATATGCATTGACACTAATCTTATCATTATAATCACTAATTAAAACTAAAATATGTTAATTAGTATTATACTTCTCTAATTATCACACAAAACATGTTGTAATCAATATATTAGCACTTATCAAAACTTATCTTGTCATCATGATTACTAATTAATATTGTAACATACTAATAATCCTTAATTATTTGCTAATGACAAAGATTAGAAAGCATGGATAAGCTTATTCGCAAGTTTTTTTTGTGGCCACCGTATTCAGCATCTAGTGGGAATATGCTCTGTTGTGAATATCCATATTCAGTTGATCCACTGAACCAAACACTACTCATCCATGGATGGTCATATCTCATCCAGGGATATCCACCCAACCAAACACACCCTAAGTGTCGAGGCTCGACCAGTGGATGTTTTTGCGGATGGTGGATCCTAGAAACAAATAAATACAAAGAGGTTTAGCTGGTGGGTACTCAGAGGTTTAGTTGGTGGGTATATCAGCTTGCTGATGGTGATTCATACATTTGTTTGAACTTTGAAGCCATGTGGTTGGCCAAAAATTACAGAATAGTTTTAGTCATCTAACATCAATAAATAAAATGGGTACGCATGGTAGGTAGTGTTGCATACCAGTGTGATGAATAGATGAAGAGATTAGACAGAAGGCCAATATAGTCATTAAAGAAAAATACATGTATTTGTAGACATAAATAATATTAAAAGAAACAAAATGTCATGAAAAATAAGAAACAAATGTTTGAAGTCTTATTTCAAAGAAGGCAACGTTAGAATTTCTATTCTATCAAAACCACTTCTTTAGAGTCTCATAATAGTAATTTTCTACTTTTCATCTTGGTTTTAGAATCAGTGGTGTTTCTCTCAAGGAACGAGAAGGCTGTGTGGACTGTGGGGAGTGAGCCAAGCTATGTTTTTGCTATGGCGAAAGTGTTTCTGCTTGATTGGCATGCATGGTCAGTTTCCTTAGCATAGCATCGATCTGGTGCGCTTATATAGGGCGAGAACGGAGGTGCCCAAAATCTCTTCCTTATCTTTCTTTTATATAAATGACGGGAAGACGTCCTTTTGCTTAACTGTACTCCAGCTTGTAATAATATATAGGCTGCAGTTAAAGTTGCAACTCCGCAAACACATGCTGCAGTTAAACTTGACTAGTTGCGCGAACTACTGATGCAAGATCTTGGGGGATAGTACATCTAGACTTTATTATGGACCATATGATGCCTTCTGAATCTCCCAGGGGATACACAGATCTGCTTCTATGATTTGTTCAACTCTGACATCAACTTGCTATTGTCTAGCCATGGGCATGCATCTCATATCTTAGTTTCTGTCAGAGTTTGGGAGATCAAGATAAGTTGGTAACTTGGTATCATAATAATAACATAAATAGTGTTTGCCAATGCCAGCTTACAATCGTCTCTGACTGATGTCGGTCACCATGAGATGGTCACAATATCGATTTCTTTCATGAAGCTCCTTTTTTTTTAACAAACCGGCATGAGACGGTGCCCATTTCTGTCGACAGAGAAGAAATTGAAGAAGCTCCTTGCATTTCACGCTCCTTTTGAAAAAGGGGATGGCTAACAATTTGATAATATTTGGCCACAGAGGACCCATGTGAGATGTGACCTCGTACTAATCCTATAGATTTGTGAATGGCACTGCTGCATACTTAGAGGGTATTCAGTTTCCAAATTTTTTGGGTCTGACACTGTAGCACTTTCGTTGTTATTTAGCAAAGTTTATTCAAATATGGATTAACTAGGTTTAAAAGATTTATTTCGATATTTATATACAAAAGTATAATTAGTTATGTTTTACCTATATTTAATGTTCTATGTATACGTATTCGATGTGAGGGAGAATGTTGAATTTTTTTGGAAATTAAACATGGCCTCATAACACCTAGAACTACAATGCAGATCTGAACAGACAAATAGAACCTGTGATGCTCTGCTTGACGTTCGAAATCATCTTGCTTCATGCAGCAAAAAAGTACGTGGTTGAATAACCGGAGAGCGGACAGCGGAGATCGAGCTTTGCATTTGATGATTCGTGATTTGCAGGTGTGCATTTCAATTCGTTATATTATATCCCATTTAGTGTTTCGACTCAGTCAATACCTTATTAGGTCTTAGGACAGCTAAGGGCATATACAACAGAGAGACGGAGGTCTGTCTCTAAGCACATTAAATCTATTATACAGACAGATATAAAGACAGGTCATACAACCCACAAACGAAGTCTGTCTCTAAGATATTTAATGATTTGCATGTAACTAGGATCAACTACAAATAAACTTTTGTATACCATTGTGTGGCTATTTGATAGCAGATGTATCAAAAATAAATAAGATCATACTGCACTTCACATTCGGATAACAACAACCATTCAGAAAAGAAAACGAAGGTTCACATTCAGAGAACAGATAGCAAGAGCTTTGTCCACATTCCAAAGTTCCTGGACACGTTCATATAACAACTAGCAAAGCTCTGTTCACTAGCAGGTTCACATTCCAGGAACTAGCAAAGTTCCTTGACACATTCAGAAACAACTAGCAAACGCAAGTTCACATTCTAGATAGGATCAAGTTGCTGCAAATCCTCATAGCTGCAAATCTTCATAGCCTATATCTGCCAAAAAAAACCTACACAAAATAGTATCTTGTGAGATGAGGAAAAAGTGCCTTCCTAAGACACTTCTACAGGTTGTTCAACTTACAGGTTTAAATAGTTTCAGGAAAAAGTGTCTTCCTAAAACACTTCATGGCGGCTACTCGCTCCGCCTTTTCTTCATCGGACATTGATCTTGTATCTTGTGAGATGAGGTTGTTATAAGCCTCCATCATCTTTGATTCTTTCTCAAGTTGTTTTCCTTCTTTGTTTTGTTGTGCTGTAAGGTGGGCAATTTTTGTGATCTCAAGCTTCTCAGATGATAGCTTTTTGTTGCAGTTCTAACAACTTCATGCGCTTTGTATTTGTTTCCTCCTGAAATTTGCTAAATCAATCCAATTTGTCTAGATCAACAGCAGATTCCTTTGAGTTGACATCTTCTTCTGAGTTGAGTTGTTTTGACATCCTTTTTGCAGCTAGAGCTGCCTTTTTGGCTGCCTTCTGACCCATTGGTCGCTTTGGCATCTCATCTACAGTTTAATCATTATGAACATTATCTCCTTCAATGTGAAATGCTTTCCTTTTTCGTGCATTCCTTAGCTCTTCATTGTATGTTTTCCACTTGGCCACATCTCGACAAGTTTTCCAAACCTCTGTTAAGACAAAGGGTCCTATCTTTGCTTCTTTGTTGTCTACCACATAGAACTTGTGGGCTGCATCCATCCACATTTGATCTGAATATCCACTTGTAAATACTCTACGAGCCTTTACATAAGCACACTCAAAGAGGTCACACCACCTGTTAATCTTGTGCCATCGATCCTTGTATTGCTTCAGATTCCTTTTCCTATGGGGTGGAGCTGTCTTGTTGTATGATTGAACAACATCAGACCAATATTGGTTGCCACCTCTATCGGCTCCACAGGTCGAGTCCGTTGAATGTTCTATCCAAGAGCTCATCAAACTAACATCCTCATCCTCTATCCAGGGAATTCGCTTCTCTGTCCTAGCATTCTCATTGTCAGTGTCAACTAGTTCAGGCTGCTGCTCATCCACTATCTCTACTTCTGCTGGTGAAATTCCTTCATGGTTGTGAACTGGTGCTCCAACCAAATGAAAATTGTGTGGCTGGTTTGCAAAGTAGCTCATAAACCCACCAGTTGGGCGTGGATCTTTATCCCCGCAAGAAATATAGATACATCATTGAAATGACAAACCAACAAAACTAAAATGATAAACAAGAAAGCATCCTGATAGTTAGTCAACTGAATTTTATCACAACAATTATGCATATACTGCCACTGAATTTTATCAATAGTTAGTCCAGAGGGAGACCCTGGTATGCATGTATCCTTCCCATTGACTAACAACATGTTTGTTATCAGAAAAAGGGTGCAGTTATAGCTAGAATGTGATAAAGAGATCTAATTATGGATACTAGTATTGCCTGGCCTTTGTGTGCTTGCCCTCCTGTTTAGCTTGCTCAGAAGGAGCAGCCATCTGCTGGACAGTTACCTGACAAACTAAATATCGTTGCCATGGAAGCAAATGCAAACGGAATGAGCGTGGCTGACATAAGAAGCTTGGAGGAAACAATTATCAATGCTCTGAGAGCTATCGGGGTCATTTGTGTGAACTAGATTTTGCAACGAAGATGCAATGTTTGTGCTGAACACATGGAATTTTTTCTGGCAGTATCTTAATTTGGTGATTGCAGACCAAACTGATATAGCAGATCTAACTCTGTGATCAAGGAACAATTCTAATAATTAAATAACATACCAAGATTCAATAAAACAGGATCGGGTGATTACCAGGATGGATCTGCTGAACGCAAAAACGAAGGAGAAGCCGGATCCCACCAAACAGTAGATGGTGAAGAGGGGAACGGGAAGGCACCACCGGCAGATGTACCAATGTGGGATGAAGATGTCGTTGTGCCATTGCTGAGGGGACCGATGGGGCACCTCGCCGCCGCCGCCGGCGCCGCCGATTCGCTTCCGTGACCTAGGTTTCGGCCCGCGGCATCCGCGCCCAACGACGAGCCTCCACCACGACCGAGGTTGCGGGTCGGCACCGTTGAGATGGTTCCGCGACCGAAGGTGTGCGCCGGGAACGACGACATCGCCACAGCTGCCGCCGCTGTCGCTGACACAGCAGCGGGGCGACCCTTGCTCTTCTTGTTTGCGGAAGGCAGCATGCTCTTCCTCGCCGAGGCGCTCAACATCGCGGACGCCAAAGATTGGGGCGCCCGATTGAGGAAGAAAACTGGACTCTGTGGCTGCTTCTCCATTGAAACAGGGAGGAGGCGAGATGGATTTGGCGGGACTCCTCACTCCGCTGCGCGCCAAAACTTCATCCGTGCGTGCGAGCGCCCCCGGATCTGCGCACCGTCGAGAGATGGGGATGACTCATACAACGCTGCTGGAGCGGTCTTCTCCACATCGGTCCACGGGACGGAACCGTCGCTTCGCGAGACGACGGAAGGGATGTCTTCAGGCTTCGACAAGGTTCTTTTTGTAAATATGCCGATGAAGGGACGGGGCCAACCGACCCGTTGTACGTGCCCTAATGATTTGCAATCGCATCGACCATTGAACCGCCAGCTTCGATCGGTTCGGTTTGACCAGCAAAGGTTGCTCTGCACCTTTCACTACTACAATAATTTTAATCGTGACGGTTAATTTTTTTTCGGAGGCAGTCAACTCCACCCGCCGCCGAGCAACGATCATAGTAAATACGGATTAACCATGATGGTTTAATGTACGTCACGGTTAATTAAATAAAAAAAACAACAAAAAAATCAGTGAAAAGGCCCGGCGAGCCCATCCCACAGGCCCACCGAGCCCTCCACGCCGTCGTAGGACTACGCTCGTGTCGCCGTCACTCCTGCATATTCCCGCGGTGGGGGCTCTGGATCCAGTCGAGGAAGGAGGCAATCCACGCCATCGTCGTCGTGCCGTCGCGGATCCAGCCGCCCCTGCGTCCCTGGCCGCTGGAGAGGGAGGAGAAAGCAGCGCCGCCACGCATCCAGTCGATCCCAGGTTCCTGGCCGCCGGAGAGGGATGAGAAAGCAGCGCCGACGTGGATCCAGCCTCCATGGGCGTGGATCTTGCAGATCTCGTCGTCGGAGGTGGTGGTGGATCCGCCGCCTCTCCAGGGTCCCCACGCCGTGTTGCTTGCCTCTAGGTTGACGCATGGGTGAGGGGAGGGGTGTGGTGGGAGCGAGCGCCTTCACTCAACCGGAGGTGAGAAGGAGTGGCAGTGGAGTGGGAGCCACGTGGGGGAGGGGAGCCGCGCGGCGCTGTTGGGCGTGACCGAGAGGGTGATGAGGGGAGAGAAGTAAATCCTAGATGTGCTTTTATACTCGGTGACCTGAGCTTTCTAGGTGACCTGTTTTTCCAAGATGGGCTACTTAGAATGTCCGCCTCCAAAAATAGAGATATTTTCCGTGGCGGCCATCTTATAAACAACCGTCTCGGTTAATCGATTTTGCAAGACGGTTTTTTGTAACCGCCTTAGTTAATAAAAAGTGACCGCCACGGCTAATGTCACGATTAACCATGACGGTTTTTATGTTTGCCCATCACGGTTAAAAAAAACAAGTGTCAAACAAAAGATGTGCAGTAGTGTTTGTTCAGCTCCTAGAAATGTTTAGCTTTTGTGTTGTCCAAGGTTTTAGACCGTTGGCTTGCTCGCCAATATAGCGTACAGAGTACTGCTCCATACTCGTAAAAAAGTCATTTAGGACAGCAACACGGTCTACAAAGCTTAACTTTGACTCCTTATTTCTATAAAAATATTTATGAAAAAGTGTCATGTATATTTTTGTGAAAATATTTTTCAAAACGAATGTATTCATAGAGTTGTTATATTTTCAAACTCAACAACTAACAAATTATTAATAATTTATATTCCAAATGTTTAACTCAAATCTTATTCAAAACGATTTCCTATACGAGCACGGAGGGAGTATGTGTGATCGCGTAGACGACTAACCTACAATCGCAATGGACGGTTAAGTTACAGTCGAAAAGAAGATCCCCGCCCATGATCGCTTTGCTTAATTTGCACTCATTGGGAGAGAGCGTTGATCCTGGACCAAGAAGCAACCAGACAGGAATCAGTAGTATGACTTTGTTTAGTTGCTTGTCAGAATAATTTTGTATTCTACAGTAAATATTAAACATTAATTTAGAATATTAAACATGAATTAATGATAAAATTAATTCCATAACTCCTGATAAAATTGTGAGACCTTTTTAATGAGCCTAATTAGATCATGATTAGACAATGTTGTGTTACAGTAAACAATCTCTAATACGGGTTAATTAGGCTTAATAGATAGATCTCGCGATTTCCTTTCCATCCGTGTAATTAGTTTTATATTTAGGGGTGTGTTTGGTTCCACCCTCTAAACTTTAGTCCATTTTAGTAGCAAACTAAAAAGATTTTTTAAGTCCACCTAGGGCTAAAAAGATTGTTTAAGTTCCTTTTAGTGAGAGTATTTGTTATTTTAGCTACTGAAAGTGATTAAACTTTAGTGGGTGAGAACCAAACAAATCCTAGATTATATTTAGTTCTTCTAATCTTTAATTTACAAATGACACAGTAATTTTGTAAAATAATTTTACATAATAGAAGACATCTAAACAAGGCCGGCGACGAAAGTTTGATATGGCTCGTCCGACGATGGGCCGGCGACGACGATGGCCGCTGATATCTCTCGGGACTCGGGCGGGAAGGAGAGAAGGAAAACTGATCGAGGTCACTCGCGTCGGGGATCCAGGCATAGTACAGCCCATGCCCATCGTGATCTCCCGAAAACAAACGCGATCTGGCAAGGACAAGGACGGACAAGATTACCTCGAAGGGGAAGGGTCTGAATCTGCGTGCGGAGGTGCGGACTACCCGGTCGAAGGAAAGGTTCGTTCTAGCGCTTTTGCACGGAACCGGCTGGCACGGTGCAGCTAAAAGTAGCTGGACGGCTGGACTGGGGGTTTTACGTGAAGGGATCTTGGCTGACACGTCCAGACGTCCAGTAGCACGTCGGCAGCGGCGGCAGTCGGCAGCTGGAAGCGCTGGGGCGAACTGGCGTGATTGGTTGGGAGAAAAAACGTCAACCTGGCTCCTCGGATGCATGACACGTTGATTGGTTAGCTGTATGCAGGCTTCAGCCTGACTCTGCTAGTGCAAATGCGGCTTCCCAGCCAGGCTCCGCGGAAACAGAAATAAGATCCGTTTCCCACGAGCCAGGCTCGCTCGGTGCCGCGCGCACGTACGACGTGCAGCTTTTGTACTATGTGAAGCGCATGTACGAGCAACCAATCACCAGCTGTATTCAACCTGACTCGCGTGATGATGCAAACCAAACAAAGGCTGCTTGCGTCCAGCAAGTCTGGCCACGCTTGGCCTGGCTCCGTTGGGCAGCCTGGCCCATCCACGTACGCCATCCAATCACGCCCAGCGCCGACGCCACCAAGCCCAAGTGCTCGTGCCACCGCCAGCATCCTGCTCGTGCTTTCATGCTTTGGTCGTGTGCTAGTACGCGTCGGCTTCGGCTCTAGCTCTCTCTACTCCTGAGCCCTGACGCGACCCGCCGTTCCCGTTCGTGTGCATGGTGCATCTGCACGTCACACCCATGGCGTCGGCGAGTATTTCCCTCGCACGTCGTGGAGAGATGGACACTTTTCAAATTCATCAGTTTGTCTTCAGGAACGTAGCTTACTTAGCACGTGTTTTACTAAGAGAAAACAGAATTACATGATATAACTACGACAGAATTTTCGTAGCAAAGATTATAAACCGTCAAATTAAACCAGTGGTAAGTGACTTAGAACAAACTATATATAATGACACTACTACAGAAAGGGCTTTTAGCTCCGGTTGAAACCGGCCTTTAGTCCCGGGTGCTTTCAACCGGGGCTAAAGGTCCAGGGCTTTTAGCTCCGGTTAAAACCGGCCTTTAGTCCTGGGTGCTTTCAACCGGGGCTAAAGGTCCAGGGAGGAAAAATAAATGTGTGTTGTGTGAGATTCGAACTCAGCACATCTCGCCTCAGACACGCTTACCAACTGAGCTACACAACCCACGTGATATAGTTCTGGACATTTTCCTTTTGAATTCACTCGTGAAGGACCTTTAGCCCCGGTTGCTAACACCAACCGGGGCTAAAAGGACCTTTAGTCCCGGTTGGTATTACCAACCGGGGCTAAAGGGTGACCCTTTAGCCCCGGTTGGTGGTACCAACCGGGACTAAAGATTCAACTTTAGCCCCGGTTGGTAATACCAACCGGGACTAAAAGTCTTTAGCCCCGGACACAAATTTTTGCCGAGACTAAAGCTCAGTTGATAGATCGTCCAAAGGCCTATTTTCTAGTAGTGTGGCATGAAAAAAAAGAGTGATACGAAAGAGGCCCTCATCTGTAAAACACTATCGAGCTTGTAAGCAAAAAGGTATTCACACTACCGTCGGCTATATGAGACATAGCTATGGTGGCAAAGTATCCACACAGAGAAGAAAGATGGACATTCAGCAATATTGGCGACGAAGCATCCCCAAATAAGATCATAGCAACCTTAGCGACAAAGCATCCACAAAGTCTCGGCGCGCTCTCGGCAACAAAGCATATGGGAACCAAAACAACATCAATGGTAAAATATCCGCTAGAGAATCTAATAACGACCAAGCATCTATCAAGAGGGAAGAATGATAGCAGCAAAGTATCCACCACCAAAAACGTCAAATTACGATGGCAAAGATGACCACTAACAGTAGGACGGGTTATAGCGAAGAAATATATAAAGCAAACACAGACATAGCAAGCATACAGTAGATCCGCGCGAGGCACATATACACACATGACAGATTCAGTTTCATCGATCAAATTAATCATAACGTAATAATTGATCGGTATGTAAAATCCACATGTATGATCAGTTTTCAGCGTGAACCAAAACTGTGAGGAAGCCCAGACAACTAGAGGTCTCTTGGATTACCATGAGATCCATATCCATGAATCTTCGGCTTTACAGCAGTGTGCAACGGTAAGTTTAAAATTCAAATGGACACTATCTATATACTCAGGGGCGGATCTGCGGCCCAGGCCCCTATGGCCCGGCCTAGTCATTAGCTGAGTAACATGATATACCTTGTGTACTCTCTCCATATTAAAAAAAACTTGACGTTTATGATATAATTATGGTAACCAAGAATTGATTAATTAAAGGTTGTCTTTCTATCCTTGCTTATATTAAATAGAGATGTGAGTGCTATCTAAACAACAATCTTCTGTAGTTGGATTGACAAGGGCGCTGCAGCTCGAGGCTGTTGCCCTCGGTTCGAGTTCCCACAACCACATTTTTTGAAGCGCCATACATTTTGCGCGCGGGCAGAGGCGTGGGAGCGAGGAACGAGGAAGTTGGGCATGCACGTGTTCAATGCGTTGCACGCGGGCGAGAAACGAGGAAGCTGGGGCACGCGTTCAGTGCGTTGTGGCGACAACGAAACAGTCAAGGGCAATCGTGTCAACTTTGTTGTGTGGAAAGGTGCGACGTCAAATTTTATGAAAATAGACAGCAACCCGAAACGTCAAGTTTTTTTTAATACGAAAAGGTTAATTTTTTAGCCCAACAAAAGTAACGACGAAATCCCAGCACCACACCGCAGGCCCTTAGCTCTTAGAAAAAGAAGCTCTTAGCCTCTCACCTGTCCGCCTCCGTGTCCCTGATACGCCGCACCTCGTGCCCCCATGGTAGGAGCATCTCCAACAGTTTCCAAAACACTCTCCCAATCTAGAAGTTTTAGCAAAATTGAAAAAATTCATCTCCAACAACTCCCAATACTAGCTCCCAATTTTTTGGGACTTGGAAAAAAGGAGCTCTCTTCGTGTAAAGATATGCGCTCTCCGTCGCGCGGATACTGCTCGTCCCAGATTTTCCGGTGTCTTCGTGCTCGTTCCTCCCAGCGTCTTCTTCTTCATCGTTGCTACCAGCGCGTGAGGTATCCTGATTAATGCCGCGGATGACGACTGCATGGGATTGCTGGACGTAGCTGCCGCGCTCCGTCATGTGCCCGCCGGTGGTCAGGGTCCTTTTGTGGCGTAACGGTCCTAATCCCATGGCCCACCGGTCCCCGTCAGCCTCTGACAGCCGAACCGATGTTCCGCGTGATTAAGACTGTTCGTCACTGGGCTGCATCAGCGCCCATCGTCCGTAGGATCATCTCACAATTCGGTCACAGCACTGGATACTTTTACAAATACATCGGAATACAGAGCGGAAGACTTAAATAACATTAGTTTTATAAACTGAGGTTCCAAATAAATTTAAAGGTGCAGTTATTACAAACCATGTTCGGGTAATAGAAATAGGCAACGTAGCGGAGTATAACAAAATAAAGATACTTTCAAACACCCAGCCCGAGGGTGTACACTTTAGTCTTCGGCCTCATCGGCCTCTTCCTGGACGATGGTCATGCAGCAGGGCGCAAGACACATCGGGGACTCAGTCATACCTGCAGCATGGGTAACAAACCCTGAGTACTGGGGTACTCAACAAGACTTACCCGACTAAAGAAAAGGAAGAAGACTCAGGAATGAGAGGCTTAGGAAGTCAAGGTAAGGCTTAAGCAAGATCAAGTATTTTGCAGAAAAAGCAGTTTGTAAACCTTGTTCTATTTTTGGAAAGGTTCAAGTATTTCTCAATTCTTCATTGCTCATGATTCTTTTTACCTTTCAAAATATACCTAGTTGAGAACCACTCTCCGTTGACAGTCAGTGACCAAGTCTCCATAACCGAGGAGCAACGTTAATCCGGATAAATAATACTCAGCTGAGGATCCCTATCCACACTGCATATGTAGCACCCAAGCTTGCATATGCCAACTCGTCTACCACGATTCCTCCAAGATTGGGCCCGGTCCTACGCCACCCGGAAGTACAGTACACCACTCCTATCCAGGTACGACGACCACGTGGGTACATGCTACTTCCGCCATCTCTCCACTCCCAGTACGCGGTTGTCGGTCCAATAAAGGATTCCTCGGAGCCAGAGCTTTCCGAAGTATGTGAATAGTTGCAAGTCTTGGCCAGCAGGCCCCCATACGGATTGTCCCTAAATTTTTTTTGTGCCAGAACCATACCTTGGTTATATCTCACCCAAGCGTAATAGTCCTGTCAGTTTTTCAACCCTGTCCCGATCGGTGTCAACTGTTGAGTCCCGGACTACAACATGACGGCACCGTACGCTCGGACAACCTCTCCTCGCAATTGACTAGGTACGGATCAGATACCTAGCCAATGGCCGGGGAGTAAAACCAAATTCCCATAAAAATTCTTTAAGTGATCACACTTTTGAAATTGGCATTTTATTGCAAATCTATTGTATAGCATCACTAAGCATTTGCAAATAGTTTTTAAACAGGGCAGGTGGATCTTCTGGTGGAGGTAAACAGTGCAGGTAATAGGTCATCACACAACTCCTATAACCTAATGCAGTAGTTTAACTCAAAGACATTTTAAGTAAACCTTTTATAAAAACAAGGA
>CM019827.1:121534-262823 GCA_009763385.1 Coix lacryma-jobi var. lacryma-jobi
TCGTCGCCGTCGTCCTCGGCATCGCTCCTGACCCCCTCGAGCTGGAAGGATCCCAGAGGGTCAGGGTCATGGGTAGTCGTACTCGTCGGAGTCGGAGCTGTTGATGTCGCGCCGCCTTGGCTCGTGCTGGGACTGCAGCTCGCGGTACCACTCTCCGATGGTGGCTCGCCGGGGTGGCTCGACGACTCGTGAGAAGCCGCGGTCGACGTGCGCGGGGTAGACGATCTCCAGGTCGTGGTGGCTCGTAGGAGCACGCCCGGACGTTCCCCCTTCTGCCGCCGCCCGGTCCCGACGGCGCTCGTCGAGGTGGTGGGCGTAGACAGCTGCGGAGTTGTTGAGGCCGAACGGGACCGCTGGCGTCGAGCGCGGTACACCCGTGCGGGAGGAAGCCAGGTGGTGTCGACGGAGCACGGCTCGGGGGCCTCTGGCCAGGCTCCCGGTCCGTGCGCATGACGAACGCGAACTCGCTGGGAGAGTGCGCGCGCGCCCTAGAAGTCTCCAGCCGTGCGCCGGGCAGGTTCCTCCTCGGGGACCCTGCGCCGGCCGCGGGGAAGTGGGTGTACGCCGCGGGCACCGCCTGTGCCTGGCGACGATGGTGACGACGGCGCCGCTCACGAGGTGGCGACGCGTGGTGGTGCGGGCGACGCGCCACGCCCCCCGCGGGGTGGCGTGACACGCCCTCCGCTCGGGCTCTCCGTGGAGAGCAGGGTCAGCTCGTTGCCGCTGCCGGTGGCCAGGAACTCGAGGCTCCCGAACCAGATGACGGCACCAGCAGAGAACGAAGGAGTGGAAGAAGCCATCCAGGAAACAACGAGAAATCGACTCGGACACGCGAAGGCCCCTACCTGGCGCGCCAACTGTCGGTGTTTCGACCCGGGGGTATGACACCAACTAGTAATATGATCGCGTGCTCTCTTCCTGGATGGTGATGCAAGATGACACAAGGATTTATCCTGGTTCGGGC
Source organism: Coix lacryma-jobi var. lacryma-jobi (assembly GCA_009763385.1). Taxonomy (NCBI): domain Eukaryota; kingdom Viridiplantae; phylum Streptophyta; class Magnoliopsida; order Poales; family Poaceae; genus Coix; species Coix lacryma-jobi. Next base: position 122,499 of record CM019827.1, read on the forward strand.
AAAGAAGGCCCTACGTCCAGCGGGGGAGGAGGTTCTTGTATTACTTGCACCTAAGTGCTTGTACAGGGGCAATACAAGCTCAATGAGCGTGGACCGGAGTCCGGACTCGAGTGTGTGTGTGGACTCGTGTCGCGAACCCGTGCGTAACCTAGACTCAGCGTTGCCGTGTGCGCGAAGGGCCCTGGTGTCCCTTTTATAGAGCAAGAGGAGGCCAGGGTTACACAGGATCGACATGTACAGCGCCCAATACGGCGAAGGGTAGGAATCTGTCTTGTCGAGGTCACTGGAGCCGACGTGGGGGTTGCTGTTGAAGCGTCCTTGAAGCGTGGCCTCCATCCCGGGCGCGGACGTGGAGGCGTGGCGACGTGGAGGCCGTGCAGCGCCCATTCCGGCTCGTACAGGACGTGGCAGGGTCCCTCCGGGTCTTGGGGCACCTGTCCTCCAATAGCATGAAAGCAGTCAGGGCTCGAGGGGCGCGGAGCCGGCCTCGAGGTGGCGCCTACGGGGGGCTCGAGTCCCCGCAGGTATGGGCAAGTCCCGGAAAACCCGGCGCACAGCGGGTAGCCAGGCCTCGAGTCGTGACTCGAGTGTGCAACAGTGCAGGTATGGCCGAACAGTGCTGTACTGTGCCTTTTTGCCCATGCTTGTGGTGAAAAAGGAGATTTGACTCTCCCTGGTTCACTGTGGCACACGTCGGGTTCCAGAGGACATGACCGGAGTAGGTGAACGCATTAAATGCGTAGTATGGGATTGGCATCCGATGTCTGTGCCGCTCGAGGTGGCGTGATGTGTCTCGAGGGATAGGTTACCGTACTAGAGAGGCTCGAGGTCCCCGCGTGGGGTCTCGAGGAGCGGTGCAGGGCTCGAGGCCTATGTGCCGGGCTCGAGGGGTAGGCTGCCATGAGGCGGACAGTAAGGCTTCGGCGGCCCTGGGCTCCCTGTGATGGCCGGCGTTGTAGGCCTCGAGGGGTTGGCTTTTAGAAGGTTAGACTTGCTAGGTTTCTTATTAATTGGTGTTCTAGGTTTAACTATTTGTTTTGCGTTGATTGGGGGTACCCCTTTTGTGACCCCCGACATTCTTGTAAGTGGGAGGAGCACACCTAGGGTTCTTCTAGACCCAGCAAGGCCTGCCAGAACGCCGATGAATCTTGTGGAGAGATCAACAACATAAGGTAGAGAGGAAAAGGAGTCGAAGGGTTTGTAGATTGATTTTTTGATGATTGGATAGATGAGAACTCACCGCCCATGTATCCTCTTATGTATAGTGAGGGAGTATTCTTTATCCCAGTAGAAACCATTTCCAGGCCTAAGTTTCAAGTTAATCCACAGTTTTTGAACAGTTCAGATCATAATCCAAAAGACCAGATCCATAAAGGGGGTTTTTATTACTTGTGTCGGGAGTGCCGACGCTTGTCGGGTCATGATGCTTGTCGGAACTTCTGGGGGTCGAAACTTCCAACCTTCGTCAGAACTCCCGACATGGGGATGACCCCCAAGCACACGAGCAGGTTTTTTCAGGTTTTTTCGAATGTCCCGATGTCCGAGGGTCGGAACTCCCGATAATGGACCATCTTTCTGAGGAGATAACTCCTTTATGCGGACCCTAAATTGGACGTTCCATATATATTTTTCGATCATCTCAACGAGAGGAATACAATAGTGAAGTCTGTTTCACATTTTTGACAAATTTACAAAATATACATTTCTTTTGTCGTCAACAGGTGGTATCCAGAATATCGTCGTCTTCTATGGACGTAGGAAGACGCAAAAACACATGTCACCACTCAAGTCTAGGTACCATGTGTAGTGGGTATTCATCGGGTTTTGGCCTTTCTAGGTACCATGTAGTGGGCATTCACCGGGTCTCAAATCGGCAAACACATGTGACCTTCTGACCCATCATGTGGGCCTAGTGCCATTGCAAATTTAGACTCGCATGTAGTGGGGATTATCCCTCCTTGGAGGTAGTTATCCCCCATGATATCTGAATATACATGTGTGTGTGGCCTGGTTGGGACATACGTGTTCTGCATGTGGTGATATCTTCATATGACCACCCACGGCCATATATAGTCGGCAAGGGTGCCAAAGCCCATGCGTTTGGGGCTTTGCTTATTGGATTAGAGACAAATTATAATTTGTTTCTGTAGTTGCCATGCACCGTTATATTTGTTAGTATTATAATAAAATGACTAAAAATGCTAATTATTAATAAGAAAAGTAAACAAACATATTAACCACAAAGCTGAAACACAATTAGCAGGAAACCCTACTACTGCTAGCTAGTATATTAAATTATTAATCAAACAAGAAAAAGAATATTAAGCACGAGCTGAAACACAATATAATTAGCAAGAAACCGCATATTGGAGGCTTCATGAATCATAATTGATTGATCGCAAGCTAATTAAGCTGGGTGCCGAGTTGCTAGGGGAGATGTTGATTACCTCCAGTCGCTGCGTGGCTTGCAGCCAGAGGCGAGGTGCGCGATGAGGTCCTCCTTGGTCAGAGGTCTTGCCGTTGCCGCCACGGTGAAGCGGCGGCGCCGGCCACTGTTAGCATCAGGGACATCATCAGGGGAACAAGGCCTCGCCCAAAGCAGCACCGGTGGCGGTGGAACCAAGGCATTGGCAGGCGTGGGCGCCATGAGCGAGAGTTCAGGCGTTTGTGGTTGCCGGTACACGTCAGTGGGTTTCTCTCTATATTTAGAAGGTCAGTGCGTCTCTCACTATATCTATATATATAGAGAGAGATCGAGAGAGACATGCTAGCAAACGAACAACGGGGAATGACATCGACGTGTTATCCTTATGACACTAAACGTTACTTCCTCCGATTCAAATTACAAATCATTCTAATAATCTTAGAGAGTTAAAATATCTTAAAGTTTAACTAAAATTAATATACTATAAAAATATAACTAATAAAAAATCTAATAATAATAATATATTAGTTGATATATATCATAAATATTATTATCTTATTATATAAATTTGATCAAACTTAAAACACTTTAACTCTCTAAAATGTATAGAATAATTTATAATTTGAAACGGAGAGAGTAGAGTACCTATAAAATTTGGGACGGAGACAGTATCGTGTAAAAGCATGTTGTGGATCTCCAATTTGAGCATTGACCTTCCCCACTTACTGTCGTCTGTTATTTTTTTTATTCGATTTCTTTCCGTCATTGGTACAGTCAGTTTTCTTGTTTTTCGTTTCGTCATCCGTCCGCGTTGTTTTCTCCGTTTTCTTTGTTTTTCTGTTTTTCTTTTCCCAAGTATTTTTTTTCTTGTAAACAGAATCATAAAAATTAAATACAATGTTTTGGATATTTGAGCATTGATCTCCTCAATTCCAATAAACAAATATTCCCACGCAAAATTATTGACATAGTTTTGATATTATTTTTAGGCTCTGCGTACAAATTCTTTAGCGGTTTCATAACTTTTTTGCCTTTTTTTTTTTTTGCAAATGGAGTTCTCTACTAGCGCTCCGCTCCACTATGCTTATTAGAAAACACCTTCTTCATCTCTCGAGCCAGGATCGATTGTAGGAGCAAAAAAAGTGACTTTTCTAGCTCCTCTGTCTGTGCACTTATCACTTAGGGCCCTCCATGTCACTTTGGGGAAGGTAGCGGTAGCGATCATTCCTCATTATCGGGAAGCGAAGACCATGGTAGTGCAGGTAGGCATCCTGCGCTGCGTCCTCCATACTTGCGAGGGCATCACCACGCTTGGTGGTAGTCCTGTGAGCCGACTCTATGACATGGGCTTGATCCGCAGCTTTCCAACCTGTAACCATCAGGTCGGACTTCCAGTACGCAGCCTCCAACGGGTGGGTGTACTCGCCACAGTGGTACTGGAGCTTGGCTTCCATCTCAGGGTAGTACTCCTCCAGCAGACGAACCAGCATACTATGGTAGTATGCTGTCTCGTCGGGCTTCTTGAACATGAAGCGACGATCCCAACCAAGGTCTTCCACCACCTGCGCTGCTGGAGCGGCAGAGGGTGCTGGTGCCGAAGCTGACGAGGCGGCGGGAGAGTGTACCATCGGGTACACTGGCACGAAGGCTGGTGCCGCAGGAGCTGGTGGAGCGTCAGGCGCTGCAGGAGCGGGTGCCTCTGAAGCGGGAACCTCAGGCGTTGGCGCCTCAGGCACGGGCTCCACTGGGACTGGCAACTCCGGAGCAGGCACTTCCGGAGCTGGAGACTCGGGAACTGCTGCAGGGGGTGGTGGTGGCGCTGCTAGCTCCTCCGAGACTGCTGGAGTAACGGTCAACTCTTCATCCTCCATGAAGACGGCGTTGGAGGAGCTGGAGGAACCATCACTGATGTGGACCACAGGGGGAGCAGGCGGGCTGGTGAAAAGAGCACGGTAGGCACGGGTGTTCATGCGAGGCATCCTGACGTTATAAAACAAGATGAGATAAGCGGAAACAATTAGTTTTATGCAATAGAATAAGAATAAGGAGCATAAAATTTTAATAAAGTAACAAGTTAATAAAATAAGCATGAACAGGTAGCAAAAAAGAGTTAGGCGACCATTTCCTAGCTAGGCTTGCGTCCTACAGTCAACAAAGCTCTGATACCAATTTGTCACACCCAACTTTAAGGATAAAGTTGAGACAACATACTCATGTGTGCCCAGGAAAAATCACATACATAAGTAGACAAATTACAAGAGTGGCATCATCACATTGTTTATTACATCACGATAGTATTTAAAACAGAGTCTTACAACATACTGAACCGCAGATCACTGAACTGGTACACAAACTAAGCCACAAGGAAACGTCGACTGGGGGAGCAGCTAGCCTAGAAGTCTTCAGGAAAGTCACCAACTGCACCGTCATCTGTTACCCGTCCGGGATTTTGCCCAAAAAGAAGATAAACAACAAGCGTAAGTACTCCACGTACTTAGCAAGCTAACATAGGGTTCATGAGGCTCAAAAAGGCTGACACTGTCTGACTGCAGTTAGCTTTTAAGTTGGCAAAGTTTTAGCTTTAAGGTAAACGAGTATTGTGCTTAACCCCTTAACCCATGATCCATATGTCCATAAAGATAAACATAGTATCATAAAGTACCAACAACATAAAGTAACAATTGTTAAGTTTCATAGTTCCGCTAGTTTTCCGGGCCGCTCGTGACCGTGAGCACGGCTGTTATAACAGTTTTACACTCTGCAGAGGTGGTGCATCTTTACCCACAAGCCGTGTTACCCTTGTGCCCGAGGCGGCCAACCTCTTGATCCACTTCCGAGGTAGATCGGCAGGGCACACTATGAAGCCTTTCGCTGGTTCGTCTAACTGGTCAGGGCCGCTAGGTTTCCTTGGCAGGCAGATGTAGCAACCCCCTTTTCCATGGCACAAGGCCATCGCAGCTATACACATAGAAACAGGAGCAGCCCTACACCCAAAGTGGCAAGCCCCTTTTGCGCCCTTTCGGGTCACCGCTACCAAATTAGACAAGGTCCAGTTTACTGAGCTAAAACCAGAGCCATATAGCACTCATGGTAGCACTGTCAATCCCAGCTTTTGCTAACAGCAAGTTTTATTAACCGTTTAACAACATGCCATCATGAGAAACAAATTCATCATTGGACTGGATCGATTATAAGTCAGTTAGCACTAGCAAAGCTACCCACATGCATATATCCCACGGGAACAAGAACATCACAGATCACAAAGCTAAGTGGGTTTTCTAAGGTTGCTCAGTTGGACACATGCATAAATGAGTGATTAAAGTAAAGTGTATAGGTAAACAAGGAGGTCCCATGCTAACTTGCCTTGGTTGTCGAAAGGTTGATCCTCTTGCTGGTCACTGAACGAGGGGTCCTGATCGCACCACACCGACTCACCGTCTATCCAACACACACAACATCACCACGCATCCCAGGTGCAAACATACACGATGCAAACAGAGCTATTATTAGAACATTACACCAAACAGTAATAAACTGAAATAAAACTTTGATAAAACTGAAGTACGCATCTCTACGATCACAACAAGTTTTGGTTCATCGAAAACGGAGTTACGGCGTGAAAGATACGGCCGAAACGGTATATATAAAGCCCTAAACAAGATTAACTTGGACCCTAAAGCTAAACTGTCCAAAACAGGCTAACAGGGGTATAAACGGGTAGAGCACTAAATTACGAAGCTAACGCAATTTGAACGGGTCAAATCGGAGCTAAAACGTGAATTTTATAAGCAAAACAAGGTAGTGGCATGTCTGTAAATAGTTTGAATTGTATTTGAATTTAAACCGAAATTTAAATTGGATTTTAAACAAATACCGCAGTCAACTGGACTGCGCCTCAATTTCTCCAAAACACAGGGGCCTGGTTGCAAGCTTTTCAAGACACAGGGAATAGTGCTTGAGGGAGCGCGGGTTGGTTCCCGGCTTCTCCAGGGGCTCTTTAGCAAGATGGCCGGCGAAGGGGTACCGACGATCCACGGCCGCCGGATCAGAGACGGATGGCACGGATTAGCTCAAGGGTGCGCGCGTGTGGGGCGAGCCGATAGCGTGCACCAGCCGCGGCGTCGCGGCGCTCTGCGCGACGTCGCGCGCGGTCCCGCCATGGTCGACGCGCGGAGGCTCGCGGACATGGGCGCAGGGGCACCCCGAGCCATACCAAGGAGACAGAGAGAGAGAGGATCGCCATGGGGTTCTCACCACGCCGGAAGGAGGGACTGGGAGGCTCGGGCGGCGATGAACGGCGACGGCGGCGGACGGCGGCGGAGCTGCGAGCGCACACGGCGTTAGGGCGATAACCGAGTTTCAAAGAAGCGAAGGGAGGGGTTAGGGGGCACCTCCTCTGCGGCGCGGAGCTCCCGCGGCGTCGAATCGGCCGGCGGAGCAGCGAGACGACGGCGCGAGCACGGCGGCGGCGGCAATGGCGCGGAGGGGCTCTGGGGGTTGCTCTCTGCGCGGCGCTGCGGGAGTGGGAGAGGGGAAAGAAGGAGCGGGTGCGACGCGTCCGCTATATGCTCGGGCGGAGACGGGTCGTGGGCGCGGGGCACGACGAGGAGCGGGGCGAGCGGGGCAGGCGGTTGCGCGCCGCGGCGCGGGCGCGCGGAGGGGAAGAGAAGGGGACTGACGCGTGGGGCAGCGGCGTCAGAGAGAGGGGGGGAGCGCGCGCGCGGGCCGGCGGTTTCGCGGGCGCGCGGCGAGCAGCCGGCCAGCTGGGCCGCGCGGAGAGAAGAGAGAGGAGGAGGGAGGCCCAGCGGAAACGGGGAGAGGGCGCACTGGGCGCCTGGGCGCCGGGAAGCTGGAGAGCGGCCGACGAGAGGGGAGAGGAGAGGGATTCCCTTTTTCTTTTTATTTCAAGTATTTTCCAATAAATTTCAAAAGAGATTTGAATTCAAAATGAATTTTGGCAAATTCCAGTCACTCCAATAAATACAATGCACCAGCATGAATGCATAAACATGTTGCCACTACTATTTTAACTCAACAAAATTATTTTAACTCCTATGTTAAATGCTCACAAAAACATAATTAAATCATTTTCCACCTATTTTGTTTTGGAGAAAATTTTAGGGTGTTTCCGCTTATCTTATCTTGTTTTATAACGTCAGGATGCCTCGCATGAACACCCGTGCCTACCGTGCTCTTTTCACCAGCCAGCCTGCTCCCCCTGTGGTCCACATCAGTGATGGTTCCTCCAGCTCCTCCAACGCCGTCTTCATGGAAGATGAAGAGTTAAAATTTTCTCCAAAACAAAATAGGTGGAAAATGATTTAATTATGTTTTTGTGAGCATTTAACATAGGAGTTAAAATAATTTTGTTGAGTTAAAATAGTAGTGGCAACATGTTTATGCATTCATGCTGGTGCATTGTATTTATTGGAGTGACTGGAATTTGCCAAAATTCATTTTGAATTCAAATCTCTTTTGAAATTTATTGGAAAATACCTTGAAATAAAAAGAAAAAGGGAATCCCTCTCCCTCTCCCCTCTCCCTCGCTTTCGGCCCGAGGGCCCAGCTTCCCGGCGCCCTCTCCCCGTTTCCGCTGGGCCTCCCTCCTCCTCTCTCTTCTCTCCGCGCGGCCAGCTGGCCGGCCTGCTCGCCGCGCCCGCGAAACCGCGGCCCGCGCGCGCGCTCCCTCCCCTCCTCTCTCTGACGCCGCTGCCACCCCGCGTCAGTCCCCTTCTCTTCCCCTCCGCGCGCCTCCCGCGGCGCGGCACCCGCCTGCCCCGCTCGCCCCTCTCCTCGTCGTGCCCCGCGCCCACGACCCCGTCTCCGCCCGAGCATATAGCGGACGCGTCGCACCCGCTCCTCCTTTCCCCTCCTCCCTCGCTCGCACCCGCTTGCACGCGCAGCAGAACCACCGCACCAGCGCCGCCACATCCTGCCAACGCCCGCCGCCGTCGACCGTCGTTTTGGCGCCGTTCCGGCCGGTTTTCAACTTCCCCCGAGCTTCCCGCGTCGCGGTAGCGCCGCTGCCGCACCCTTCTCCCTATCTCTTGTGCCCGGGGTTTACCCTAACTGCTCCCTCCGTCTCGCAGTGCGCCGCCGTCGCCTGGAGCTCCGTCGCCGCCGCTGTTCGCCGTCGTCCGAGCCTCCCTCACCTTCCCGTCGCCGTGGTGAGAAACTCTCCGCCTCCCGCTCTCCCCCCACCCCTTTCCGTTTGGTTGGAGTCGCGGCCCTGCGCCCGAGCCCGCGAGCTCCCGGGCTCGGCCATGGCGTTCGCGCGCCCGGCGTCGCGCTTGGTGTCGTGACGTCGCAGCCTCGGCGCGCCCTCGGCTCGCCGCGCTCACGCCCCACCCCCGGCCCATCCGCGCCGTCCGCGGCTGATCCAATGGCCCTGGTTGGGCGATACCCCTTCGGGGGAGAATTTTGCTAAAGAGACCCCGAAGAACCCTTGAATCAACCCGCCGTCCTTGGCGCCGGCCCTGAGTACGCCTTCCCCTTCCGAAGGCGTATTTCCAAAATCCGAATCCGGTTTGAATGATTTAAAATGGATTTAAACTTTCAGCCTATTTACAGAAATGCCACTGCTTTGTTTTGCTTATAAAATTCACGTCTTAGCTCCGATTTGATCCGTTCAAATTGCGTTAGCTTCGTAATTTAGTGCTCTACCCGTTTATACCCCTGTTAACCTGTTTTGGACAGTTTAGCTTTAGGGTCCAAGTTAATCTTGTTTAGGGCTTTATATATGCCGTTTCGATCGTAACTTTCGCACCGTAACTCCGTTTTCGATGAACCAAAGCTTGTTGTGATCGTAGAGATGCGTACTTCAGTTTTATCAAAGTTTTATTTCAGTTTATTACTGTTTGGTGTAATGTTCTAATAATAGCTCTGTTTGCATCGTGTATGTTTGCACCTGGAATGCGTGGTGATGTTGTGTTCGAGTAGACGGTGAGTCGGTGTGGTGCGATCAGGACCCCTCGTTCAGTGACCAGCAGGAGGATCAACCTTTCGACAACCAAGGCAAGTTAGCATGGGACCTCCTTGTTTACCTATACACTTTACTTTAATCACTCATTTATGCATGTGTCCAACTGAGCAACCTTAGAAAACCCACTTAGCTTTGTGATCTGTGATGTTCTTGTTCCCGTGGGATATATGCATGTGGGTAGCTTTGCTAGTGCTAACTGACTTATAATCGATCCAGTCCAATGATGAATTTGTTTCTCATGATGGCATGTTGTTAAACGGTTAATAAAACTTGCTGTTAGCAAAAGCTGGGATTGACAGTGCTACCATGAGTGCTATATGGCTCTGGTTTTAGCTCAGTAAACTGGACCTTGTCTAATTTGGCAGCGGTGACCCGAAAGGGCGCAAAAGGGGCTTGCCACTTTGGGTGTAGGGCTGCTCCTGTTTCTATGTGTATAGCTGCGATGGCCTTGTGCCATGGAAAAGGGGGGTTGCTACATCTGCCTGCCAAGGAAACCTAGCGGCCCTGACCAGTTAGACGAACCAGCGAAAGGCTTCATAGTGTGCCCTGCCGATCTACCTCGGAAGTGGATCAAGAGGTTGGCCGCCTCGGGCACAAGGGTAACACGGCTTGTGGGTAAAGATGCACCACCTCTGCAGAGTGTAAAACTGTTATAACAGCCGTGCTCACGGTCACGAGCGGCCCGGAAAACTAGCGGAACTATGAAACTTAACAATTGTTACTTTATGTTGTTGGTACTTTATGATACTATGCTTATCTTTATGGACATATGGATCATGGGTTAAGGGTTAAGCACAATACTCGTTTACCTTAAAGCTAAAACTTTGCCAACTTAAAAGCTAACTGCAGTCAGACAGTGTCAGCCTTTTTGAGCCTCATGAACCCTATGTTAGCTTGCTAAGTACGTGGAGTACTTACGCTTGTTGTTTATCTTCTTTTTGGGCAAAATCCCGGACGGGTAACAGATGACGGTGCAGTTGGTGACTTTCCTGAAGACTTCTAGGCTAGCTGCTCCCCCAGTCGACGTTTCCCTGTGGCTTAGTTTGTGTACCAGTTCAGTGATCTGCGGTTCAGTATGTTGTAAGACTCTGTTTTAAATACTATCGTGATGTAATAAACAATGTGATGATGCCACTCTTGTAATTTGTCTACTTATGTGTGTGATTTTTCCTGGGCACACATGAGTATGTTGTCTCAACTTTATCCTTAAAGTTGGGGTGTGACAACTTAGGCCCTACCCAAATTGTCCATCCTCCATGTGGGCGTGAGGTGGAAGACGAAAATCGAAGTAGGGCATGGGGCGGGCCGCGGGCGATGGACTACTCCCCCATGTGAGGTGGGGTGCAGAGGGAGACGAAGGCAGCATGGGTAGGGCACGACGAGCAGTGGACTCCTTTCGGTTCCTCTATGTGAGGTGAGACAGAGCAGAGGGATGTAGTGTAGGTGGGACTTGGGAGAGAAAGAAGAAATAGGACGAGAGGTAAAAATAAGGGAAAGGAAAGAAAAGGAAAAAGATAAATACATTTTCCCCATTTCACCATTTACTTATACCATCAGGAGGTGTTCTACCAGTGAAGGTTCTTGTGAAACCAAAGCCAAAAAAACTTGTCCATCAGTGAAACAAAGATGTACAAACAGAGTGTTATTGAAACCTAGATCAATTGATGGTCCAACTAATCAAATCGTAAATCAAAATCTTGAGCAAATTGTTATCCAACCTAATATAAATAAATATATCTATAAGTTGTACACACATATACATTTATACAAGTGAAATCCTTGACAAGGGCTGGCATGTAAAAAATTAAGATGAGAATTAGGAATATGGCCTTCAAAAAAGTTGTGTTTAGGAATGTGGCCTCTTTTTTTTGAATTTAGGAATCTGGCCTCAAAACAAAATTTATTTAGGAATATGGCCTTCCGTCAGTTTTAAGAGCTAACGGTGTTAAGTATAGGGTAAAAAGACCATTTTACCCCTGTATAAAAAATAGCAGAGTTTTGTTTATTTATTTTATATTCCGAGTATATAATTATATTAAACCACACATATAATCACACATATAAAATAAACAAAACTCATAGAAGGCCAGTGTCCTTTTCTTGGTTTCTAAGTATACTCAGAATATATATTTATCATATATAATCACACATAATGTCCTTTTCTGAGTATATAATCACACATATATAAAAAAATAGCAGAGTTTTATTATTTATTTTATATTCTGAGTATATAATCATATTAAACCACATATATAATGACACATACTCCCTCCGTCCACGAATAAATAGATTTTTAGAGTTGTCTTAAGTCAAATGTTTTAAACTTTGACCAAATTTCTAGAAGAAGTCAAATGTTTTAAACTTTGACCAAATTTCTAGAAGAAACTATCAAGATTGATGATCTCAAATTCGTATCATTAGATATACCATAGAGTATATTTTCATAATGTGTCCATTTTATACCATAGATGTTATTACTCTTTTCTATAAACTTAGTCAAAGTTCAAAAAGTTTGACCGGTACGGATTCTAGGAATTGATTCTTTCATGGACAGAGGGAGTATAAAATAAATAAAACTCATAGAAGGCCAGTGTCCTTTTCTCGGTTTCCGAGTATACTCAGAATATATATTTATTATATATAATTGCACTACTGTCCTTTTCTGAGTATATAATTACACATATATATTTATTATATATGTAGTTTAATATAATTATATACTCGGAATATAAAATAAATAAACAAAACTCTGCTATTTTTTATACATGGGTAAAATGGTCTTTTTACCCCATATTTAACACCGTTAACTCTCAAAACTGACGGAAGGCCATATTCCTAAATAAATTTTGTTTTGAGGCCAGATTCCCAAATTCAAATAAAAAGAGGCCACATTCCTAAACATAACTTTTTTGGAGGCCATATTCCTAGTTCTCCCTTTTATCATCGACGGACAAACCAATTTTTGACATGACTACAACTAACTCTTAATGATTTTAGTTAAACACTAGAATAATTTTATAGGCCATAAAAAAGTCACAAAACTTAATATTTAAATCTGGAAACACATAGATAATATGAAAAATATTATAATATAAATAATTTACGAGTAAATATTTGTGTGCCTTACAATAGAAGAAAGTTTTTCATTAAAATATTATTTTAGTTCTATACAAATCTAATAGAATATTATTATATTATTACTAATATTATCTTGTTAACTTATATTATAGATGTCATAGTTATCATAAATAAATTATAGTTTTTAAGTTTTACAAAAAATATAAATAAACATGTAACATCCCATCTATATTTTGGTTAACATTTCTATCTATACAATAGAAAATAAATTCGTACCGATTGGTATCAATGTAAAAGCATGTTGTGGATCTTTGAGCATTGACCTTCTCATTTCCTAATAAACAAATATTCCAACGCTCCACTTCACTTCACCTAGAATTAAATGTATATAAAATTGAAAATAAAATTTTACATTGAGAGTGAAAGTTTCATTCAAGTTTTATTTTATTATTTAAATGACATGTCGGTCTTGGAAACAAAAAAATTGAAACTCTACATCGAGGTTGTTCTTAGCATGTTTACTACTTCCTTTATTACTAGCTGATTGATGCCTTGAAATCTCCCATGGCTATCACCTACATATACCCCTCTCCCTCCCCCTCTTTGCTGCTAGTATTTACTTCTCTTTACTATCAGATGGTTGATGCCTAGGAATCTTCCCTAGCTGTCGCACGTGTGCTTCCCCCTCTTTTGTGTTAGTCTAGCTCCTATAGTATCGGATTGCAACAATCCCCTAGTCAATATTGGAGCATTAATGGTCACCAATACTCGATTTAGCTCTACTTCACTCATGAATAAACATTCTCCATTCTGAAATGAAATGTTTTGAACCATGAACACCATTTAGAGCCCCCTCAATACGAACTCCACTAAGAAAGTTCACTAAGTCCTCCGCAGGCCATTTGGGAACCCAAGCAACAACACAAATTACACTCAAGGAACCCAAGCAACAACACTGATAACACTGAAGGCTAACACTCAATCCTCAGTTCTTGACTTGGTTGGCTCTCCAAATGCTTCACTATCCTCTCTATAAGTGTTGGCAATAATGGGGGTGGAAGGGCAACTTCAAATTAGTCATATTTAGAGGGTGAAAAGGGTGCTAGCCGTTGAAAAAAGCTGGCAGACATAGACAAAACTAGATGATCCACCAACCTCCACTACAGACACTAATTAATTGTTAAAAGGTGATGCTGAAATAGTGGATTCCTAGAATGGCTTCATCGGAATATACAAGAATATTCCCTGACGTATCATACGTTGGTGTGTGACACTATCACATCAGATCATGCGGTGCACTATAGAGACTTGACCAAACTTGTACAGAGTCAAGCTAGGCTCACTAGGAGATCATCATTGAGTCACTAAGTCTCCACCGGATCATACGGCATACTCTAGCTAGTAACCTTGCCAAGTTGTCACTAAGTCAAGTTGGACTTCACCCTATAGAGTGCCACATAGACACGTTGCCAAGTGCCACTGGATCATACGATGATCACTTTATTATTACTGGAACAAATCACATCTACCTAGTGCACAAAATTGCTAAACAACCCTTCTAAATATAAGCCTATTGTCTAGCGTGTACTCTGATGCTTTTTTTAATCCTATTTCAAGTTTGATCTCGACGGATTCAATTGAGATCCTTGACTTGAAACCACTTCAATGAGGCCAGTTACCATTATGATCTTGACTGGGAGTTAGCCTCTTGTGTATTCAAATGCTCTCACTTCGACTACCTCAAGAGGAATACCCTTAGACCCTCGCCCCTTATAAGAGTATGACCAAATAAAAAACAAAGCCCTAATTCATACTACAAGGAATTTCACAAAGCACCAAGCCTACATTCGTTGTATAGTGTCCTTAGTCTTCGCAAGTATCCTTTACAACATCAATCATGGTCTTTGAAGCTAAGTCTATGCATCCACAAGGCAAGTACACTCTCTTCTATTTTTTTTCTAGCTTTGCCACTGCTTAGAGATAATGCAAGCGCTGGAATCAGTTGATGCTAACCTACCATATCTAGAGATATCTCAATATACTCTAACACAAAAGATCAACACACTTAAGTATTTATCTTGCAAATTATATACAATATAAAATGCGATGCTCTAGGAGTAGGACCAAATAAGGTTATCAGAGTTACCTGACAATCCATGATGGTTGGACGAGAGGTGGTGTGAGCGTTTTAGGGTGTGTTCGTTTCCTGTAAAAAATTTAGTCGTGTCACATCGGATGTTATGGTACTAGTTTAGTCTATTAAAATAGACTAATTATAAAACTAATTGCACCGTCATATGGTAATTAACAAGACAAATCTATTAAGACAAATTAATCCATCATTAGCAAATATTTACTGTAGCATCATGTTATCAAATCATGGACTAATTAGGCTTTAACAGATTCATCTCGCGAATTAGCCTTCGGATAACAAATTAGTTTTGTAATTAGTCTATTTTTAATAGACTAAATTTGGGTCACAATATTCGATGTGACAGAGCTAAAATTTTAGTTGGGATATGAATATGTCCTTACTCCTTCGGTTTCCTTCTTCAGTATCCTCCTTGCAGATTCATCCATTCTTCCAGGGGAGACGTAAATGCATTTTTTATACAAAATATGTGGTCTCGAACATTCATTAATTAGCTGTCCGCGATTAAGAAGTTTACATTAGGTAAAGAAACAAATACTATTGGAGAAGTTCTTATAAAGTGGCCAACTTTCAATGGAAATTAAAAACTCTAATTAAGGAGCACATGACAGGACGTGACACTCACAGTGCAGACTCTACATAGAGTCTAAGTGTATTTATTACCTCAAAGATATCATAGACTTAAAGTCTAAATAAGACTTGGAGTCTTAGTTTTTCTCCATCTTTCTTCAATAACTACACTGTCACATCAGCAAAATACAATAAATAGAAGTGTAATAAATAGATTTAGACTCTGTGATAGAGTCTGCATTGTGAGTGTCCTAATATTGTTACTTCATACTTCGTTGAATCTCATTGAAGACTGAGCACAAATTAAATTCCCAGGGTTTTTGTAGTCCCAGTGCTCCACTATAGTCTTTGGATTGGTCAGATTAATGCACATGAGAACAAACAATCACATGTTCTCCCCTGGACGCTGAGAAGCGCCACATCGGCGACAGCCTGGCCCCGGCGTCTCTCATTCGCTCGCCTACCCTGCTCGGTTTCGCTTGGCTCACGGCCGCCCACGTCGTCCGCAGCAGGGGCGAGTTGATAAATAAACGTAAGCTTGATTGAAGTGTGTAGCGTAGAATGAAATGAACGCAATGGTATGTAATCAATCCATAAGCATTCCATTGATCTGTATCAGATATATATATACAAGAGGAAAGGGAAGTCAGGGACGTCCGCGTACGCGTACGCGTAATCGTCCGAGACGTTGGTTCCTAGAGACAACCGCACGCAGGCGGTTTGGGATGAAATCATCCCTATTATAAATATTTATAACACTCCCCCTTGATTGAATCTGTCTTTGAGATCAATGAATAGTATTAATCCTCCAAAAAGTCCTATAGGATAAAAATTAGGAGAAATACTTGATAGATATGCTGTTAAAAACTCCTTTAAACCCAATGGGAAAAATAAGGAGAAAGTGATACAGCATATAATGATATTGCCTCATTGTAAACTTATATGAGAAAAACTTTGCAGGAGAAAACTCATAGATAGTTTAGAGGACAATATATATGTCATTGGTATCTCCTTAAAAACCCATGTGGGGAAAACATAGAAGATACGACATATATGTTGATTATTGTCTCAATCTAAACCTATACGGGAAACCTTGGAAAGGAAAAACCTGTAACCAAGTTTAGAGAACAATAAATATGATCTGATGATCATAATTGGAATTATATGTCTTTGATACCCTCTCAAAAACCTCTGTGGAGGAAAACAGAAGATATGACATAGGTTATGTCTTAGATACCCCATACAGAAACCCCTGTGGGGAAAATAAGAGATATGACATATGATTTGTATTGATATTGCCTCATTAAAAACCTTCTATGAGAAACCTGTGTGAGGAAAAACTCATAGAAGAAAAGAGTACAATATGATGTTTTGAACAGGTTCTAGTTTCAAGAGGAGTCTCCCCCTGAACCTTGCAATTCTCAAAGTCATCACATACCAAACTCAACAACACATTGTGAAATGTGGAAATTGGTAGGGACTTTGTGAATAATTCTTGTGGAGTTATCACATGATTTAGTTTACAAGATGTTTATTTCCTCACTTTCGTGAGAATAAAACATTTCTAGAAGGCAATATAGTGATATTGCTCTTATGTAACCTGTTGACATCCAAGCAACACAAGTTGCATTATCTTTGAAGATAATGATTGGCGATTCGATAGAATCAGAGTGATCATTCAATGAAGTTATACATGTTCATGTAATACTCAGAATGAGGAGTGGAAGTAGCCACTAGAGTCGGGTTTAATGACCTCTATGAGAACTTTACCACTAACATCAGCATATGGTCTGGCATTATAGGGATTAAATAGTCAATACTTTCATACTCCAAATGATCATATCTTAATTTACATAATGATAAATCAAGATGCTTTGTGCCATATAGATATCCGTGGATATCCTCATTAACTCCCACCTTTCGGTGTATATAAGTTGCGCTATTTCGAGCTATAACAAGTATCTGCAAATGCAATATCAGGCCTGTTGCGATATGCAAGATACATAAGCGCTTTGATGGCACTAAGGTTATCATCCCAGGGTCAGAATGAATATTGATCCATATTTAGGGATTGAATGATCATCAGTGTTGGAAGTATGATTGCCCAATATTGTTTGGATATTGGTATACAATATCAATTGAATATTGGAAGACTGATATTTGCTTAAGATATAGACTTAAGCATAATTTGGTGTTAACCAAATTTCTCATCTCAAATTCTGTCTTATACGATAACTTCCTGTTTTGATATGTTCATATGAGATGTATAAAATTCAATTGGGATTTCATTATGAACACACAGGTGATGTCATCAAGATGGAAGACATCCTTCTGTGGAAGGAACTCACCTAGTCAGTTGTACCACAAACAACTTAACTATTTCAAGTCATGGAGTGACTTGATTTATACACAATGTATGTTGCGATTTATGTTTTGATTCAGAATATAAAGTCCATTGGGACTTATAATCCAAATCTATCCAAATCAAATTTGATCTGCCAATTATCGGTATAGGAACATAATTTCCACACATACCAATGGGTATGTTATGCTAGGTCTCTGCGTGAAACCATGTGCTACAAGCTTCCACTATTTCACCACGTTATGGATTTGGAAAATCCATAATGCTTCCATGGGGAATGCATTGTGAGGAGAAATCATTAAGAATGTAATGACTTCTCACTTTTGAGTGAAAGCATATCTCCTTAATTGCCATATTTGGTTGACCCAATGTGAGTGTGTGAACACTCTGCCTAGGACTTGTGGTCTGGATCCAGATAAGGTATTGTAACACCCTAAATTTTTCTTTAGTTCAAAATAGGTTAATGTGATTTATTTAAATTTATTGTGGCATTATAACATAGGCAAAATAAATAAATGTTTGGGAAATAAAATTTATTCTAGTTTAGCAACAAGTTGATGCATACATGCTGCTGCATTCTTTTGTTTGAGTGAAGTTCAAATTTGAAAACTGGAATTCAAACTCAGTTTTAGAAAATGATTTGAAATCTGCTTTGCAAATAAAAGAAAAGGGCAAAACATATTTCCTTCCCTCCCTTCTCCCAACTCCGGCCCGAAGGCCATTTTCTTTCTCCATCTCGGCCTGCTACCTTTCTTCTCTGCAGGCCGCTCCCTCCTCCACCTTGGGCCGTCTCGCGCGCGCGCCTCGGCCCAGCTCGCTAGCCGCAGCGCTGCTGCCTCCGCGCTCTCCTTCCGCGCGGCCCAAGCTAGCGCACCGGCCCAACCGCGCGCGCAGCGCCGCAGCGCCCCGCCGCGCGCGCCGTCTCGCTGACAGACGGGTCCCGCGTCGCGCAGTCGCTGACAGGTGGGGCCCACATGTCGGAGTCACCCCCAACCTCCGCCCGGAGACTCCGCTGCAAGCCGCCGCCGCGCTCATCTCTCCGTGTCATCCGAAGTCCTCGGGGGGGGGGCCTTATCCGAGCGCCCGAGCCCTATAAAGAGTCTCCCCAACGTCGCCGCATTTCCTTTCCCATCTACTAGCCTCCAACGCCTCCGTGCCAAGCTCTGCGCCGTCGAACCCTAGCCGCCGCCACCGCCGAGCTCGTCTTCGCATCTCGGCGCTTGGCCGTTGATTTGAATCCTCTCCGAAGCACCACCGTGCCGTAAGAAATCTCGAGAACCTCTCAATTTCCTTTGTCGTGCTCTGTCGGCTAGTTAATTGATCGCCGTCCTTGCAGGACACCTCCGGCCGCCAAACTCGTCCGTGTCTCATCTCCGGTCGCTGCTTGAGTCCCATTTCGGGCTTGGTGAGATCCCCGTCTCCCCCTCTATCTTCTAGACTCTCTTCCGTGTCGAACCATAGCTTGGAGCGCCTGATAGGCCAACTCCGGCGGGGTTTCCGCCGTCGTGGCCATGGAGCCGCCGCGCCGTCAGTGTACAAGACGGCGGCGCCGCCGAACCCTCTCCCAGATTTAATCTGGGTTGTCCAGGTCCGATCGGACGGCCCCCAGTGGCCGATACCCTTTCGGTCGGCAATTTTTCAAAAGAGCCCCTCGGTTTCCATCTAATCAACCCGCGATCCCTGCCGGCGCGGTTAAATCCGAATTTCCGATTTATTTTATTTCGAAAATATTTGATCTATTTACAGAAATGCCACTGCACCATTTTATCCATAACTTGCTCATTTTAACTCCGTTTTGATCCATTCAAATTGCGTTAGTTTCATAATTTCGTACTCTAAGCAGTAGTACCACTGTAGATTAGATTTGCAAAAGTTTTATTTACGATTAAGTCAGTTTTGTTTAGGCCTTTTATAATCTTGTTTAGGCCGTAACTTCCACGTTTTAAATCCGATTTCGGTGATCCAAACGTCTACGTGATCGTAGCGACGTATAGATCTGTTTTACAACTTTTATTTATTTATTTAAATCTGTTGGTGTACTGTTCTAATGTTAGATCTGTTTGCAATGCATGTGTGTGCGCGGATGCTTGTATGTTGCGTTGTATTCGAGTTCAGACGGTGAGCAGTACGTGGGCGACCAAGATCAGATCTACTACGACCAGCAGGAGGATCAGAACCAGGAATATGCAAACCAAGGCAAGTATACATGGGATCATCCTTGTTACCTACGCATTTTAATCTACCAACCATGTGCATGTGTCAAAATGATAACCATAGGAATTACCTAGATGTTCAACCTGTACCTTGTTACCGTGGGATATGTGCATATGGATACATCTGCTAGAGCTGTAAATCTTCAAATGAGATCTAATAATCTGACTAATGATATGCGTAACTTCTGATCTTATCTTGTTCTTGGTAATGTGAACCCAGGCGTGGGAGTCTTCGTGCTCTTGGCCCCCTCTAAATGATCCTCTGCGGGCAAAAGCTGGGACATACAGTACAACTGTGAGGGCTACATGGCTCTGGTTTTAGTTGGTTCGAGGACCTCTCTTCGCTTGATGGTGGTTACCCGAAAGGGCACAAAAGGGGCTTGCCGAGACGGGTATAGGACAGCCCTTGGTCTCATGTGTATAGCCGGGATGGAATGTGCCATCGGAAAGGGGGTTCCTATGACTGCTTGCCGATTGGAAACCTAGTGGCCACTATCTTGTTAGGGGAACCTCGAAAGACTTCATAGTGTACCCTGCCGCACTTCCTTGGTAGAGGTGATATGGGATTTGCAACCCCTGGCGCATGGGGATCACGGCTCACGGGTAAAGTTGTACAAACTCTGCAGAGTAATAAACTGATATATCAGCCGTGCTCACGGTCACGAGCGGCTCGGAAAACTTGCAGGCTAACCACTTAAACAAAATTTGCTTTTGTTCATGTTACTATCATATTTGTGATTCTGAAGATGTTGTCATATTATTATTCATGTGGTTTAATTGGGTTTGCAAGCACAACTTGATGATTAATTAATGCTAAAATCTTGACCAACTAAAAGTGCTAATCGCAGTAAACCAGTGTCAAGCCTTTTGAGCTGCATAACCCCATGTTGCTTGCCGAGTACGAGATGTACTTACGCTTGTTATACTTTCTTCTTTTTGGATAAAAATCCCGGATGGGTAACAGATGGAGTTGAGTATGAGCAAGATAAGTTTCCGGAGGATTACTAGTCTTGCGGATCACCAGTCGACGTCCCTGTGGATTGGAGCTTCGTCGAGAGTTATTTACCTTTCGCTTGTTTATGTTTAGTTTCTTTTGATGAGTTGTAATAAATACGCTATGTATTGAGCACAGTGATGATGCCTTCGTTGTAATTTGTCCCTTATGTGTGCGACTGTTTCCTGGGCGCACATAAGTTTATACATTCAATTTTGTTATTAAAATTGGGTGTGACAGGTATATGGCAACTTTGAGGAGTATGTCGACAAGTTGTAGTCTTTTGAATGATTGATTCAATGGAACCAATTTAATTAAGCATGTGGAAATGTTTACCCTTTGAACTCTATGTCATTTCCCATAATAACAGAGTTAGGGCGTTCCAATGACCCAACGCCTAAAGTTGTGCACAAGTTGTGTTGGGCTTTTGGATGTTTAACATCCATAGGCTTTGGATAGTAAATATCCATAATGTGTCTATCAACTTGATGTTGATATGCATGTACTGTCTTGGAGAATTCTCTCCCCCTGACCCGAGAATGCTTGCAAGAAGCTGTATTCCCATGTGGCCATACTTCTGCCCCTCTTATCCAGATTCGGGAGTTGAGTGGTTTTGTTAGGTACCTCCACTCTTTTTGGCACACTGAACGGGAATCAGATTGGGTGACAACATTATGACAAGTAAATGCATTTGGCAGACTATTTGCAATGTGTTGCAAATATAAGATATTTTGAACTGCTGGTTCAGATTCTTTGGTACGTGGATATGAGGATCGAACATCAGTAATGATATTCTTTTTTTTATTCCTAGCATTCCATGTGCGGTAAGTGTCTCCCCCTAATGCCTGGAATCTTCCTCAAAGATGTACTCAGCATACATGCATTGAATGAATCCCCAATTAGAGATCTAAGGTATTATCGAATGACGGATAATAGTACCTATTGGTGATCTCTAAAATGCATATTGATGTACGCCACGGTGGTGATATCGGTACGTGCAAAACATTACCGATTCGCAGATGGGAAATATTTTGGCTACAAGGCCAAATTTCCACGTACGAACTGCAACGGAGGGAGCCGTATGTTTGCAGTGTTATGAATTTGGATTTATTATGCGTTGTGTATATCTGTATGTCACCAACTAGATGTTGGTAAATTACAATTCTATTTTGAGTCATCAAACAACAAACTTGATTCTCTCAATGAGAGATTTAGTTTGGCCATTATGTGTATGAACATAAGATACTTAATGATGTAGTCCTAAGAACCAAACAATTCCATTCACATGGATTGGATCCCGCGTCCAGGATCGTTTGCTCTAAATTGAAGAATTTGAGCAAATGAGTTTGGTAAATTTGTGATACATTATGAGTAAGGCACACATTTAGGACAACAGGATACCTTATGAGTAAGGCACACATTTAGGACAACATTGTAGATGCATAGATGTGCATTACATAGTATCTTTATGGTCCACATAAAATGACAAACAGAATCACATATATGATCTTGAATTTCTCCAAGAAATTGCGTGACTCATATTGATTTTGTGACCAATAGAACTGATAATAATTTTCTCATAATTCTAAATATAGAATGATCCAAGGCTAATATGCCCAATCTTGATGGGATCAAGAGAGAAAATTATTTTGTACGCAACAAGTGATATGAGATTGATGTATGTATAATACACTCTAGTTGATGTGGAAGGAATATACACAATGATAGTTTTTCATATATATTGCATCTAAGGCGAGTGAAGAATTTCATCATCGCTCATTAGTATTGGATTGCCATTTGGAAACCATGCAACGTAATACATGAAAAATATCATGTGGTATTTATAGAATCAGGATACATCGGCGCATCCATGATTAATTTGAATACCCATGAAGAGATTGTAATCTCTCATAATTGTGTTAGCGGTACGATGATCCACTAAACAAAATTCCTTTGTACCTGGTTGAATCTCATATGATTCTATATAGAGTTTGGCAATATTCAAGTATGAATTTGCACTCATATAGAATATGTATACCATGTATAAGATACATGATATTCATGGAAATGGACAACATACTACATGTGGTAGTATGACATTAGGCTAATAATATATCCAATGAAAATATGGAGACATTTTGCAAGTGTTTGCTTGTTGAAGTGAACTCCAAATTATTCCAAAGAACTCGCTTGCCTCCAATGAGTTGGAGGTATAGTTGAGCCAAATATTTGATTTAGAGTTTCTATGTATATGGACTGTACAATCACATTTTTTGTGAAAAATGTGAGACTTGTCACACAAGATCACTTTTCTAAATGAAAAATGATATTGCGTTCATGAGAATCCATTGTGTTGCATTGCCATGGATCAAAGATCTTTGATAAATGAATGATTGAACAATCATTTATAATTTGGGCAATGTTACATCCTTTGTTGAAATCCCGATGAGAGATTTGCAAAAGGTAGATGGACCTCACTCATTGAACACTCAGAATTAAAAAATCCAAATGCATGAGTTGCATACAAAAATGCATCAACGCAAAATGTGGCAATATCCAGAATGGATTGAGCATTCAGTTCGGGTTGAGCAGCCATAGCTATGATGCCATATGCCCCCACTAAGATCGTTGATATCTTAATGCTCATGGTAGGAAAGTAAATTCCATCCAATGCGAGGATGGAAATTATTTTGAACCGGAAAATATTAGCCATGTCCAACATGAGTTGATCATGTATCAATTTACTTGATAGTAAACTGTATAGCAATAAAGCAAATTTTTGGGTTCAAGGTGATACTTGATTATAGACTAACCATTCTATAAAGAATAGGCGACAAGATCGCTGCTAATGTTTTGGATTCTATTCCTGTGGGAATAGATGATGTAAAATCTTTACCAAAATATAGACTCTGTATGTGATAGAAAGGAGTCACCCAAAATAAGGTACGCTAAATATTGCTATTTATTTAAGTAAATTTTTACTTAAATAACTTCAGATTCAAGATCAGTCTTGAATTAACATATGCAAATATTGTGAATTCAAGATGAATCCTGAATTACGTGTAGTGTTTACCTCATATTGGTTAGGTGATATAGAATCACTACTAACATTACTGTGTACAATAATTATTGCCAAAAAAAATAGTCTTAATCATTATGTATTAGCATATTGGCACATTGAAGGTGTAAACCAAATTGGTGACCTTTTAGTAGAGGAGCATAATTTGCAAATATGCGTATGTGCAGTAGATGTCATCCCACTACTTGTGCGTTGCTAATAATAATATAGGTTGATCACACTTTGAAGGTAGTCATGTTATGAACATGACATAAACCTTATTGGGTGATTCAACTTAAAGTTAGTCACTGTGTTTATAGAAACACGGTGTAGACCTCAGATGGTGAGACCATTGCTTAAAAGTAAACACCCACATGGTGTAAACCTTATGCAATTCATTTTTAGATTCGATAAGCACACGCAGATAATCACTATGTGATAACATAGTGTAGATCCTGCAGTAGTATTGGGATACTAGCTTGTGCATGACCAATCTAAAAAAAATTAATTTTGGCAATCACCTGTAGGTGTAGACCTCTTTGTAGTTCATATTCAAAGTCGATATGCACACGAAGGATGACAATCCCATGGTAGTACTGTGGTACACCTTGTGCATAACCAATTTTGAAAAATAAACAAAAGTTGTCACCGTGAAGGTGGAGGACATTTGTTTTAAAAATACGATATTGGTACGCATATTGAGGATAGTCACTATGTGTAGCATAGTGTAGATCCCGCAGTAGTACTATGGTACTACCTTGTGTATGACCAATATGCAAATTTTAGAACATTATACGCAAATGATGAGGTAATCACATAATTATTTGCATGAAACAAATTAAGCGCTTCAAACTTAAAAATTTAAGTGGAAGCCATTTGTGCCTACATAAGTAGGGCCAAGATTTGTTAAAAATCTTTGGCAAAGTTGAATAAGCAAATGCAAAATGCAAATAATCAAGGTAAACTTGAATAAGAGGGATATTCTCATGTTAAATAACACTGTTAAGCACTTGATGGTGTTAACTTTGGACTCATTTTTCAATATTAGGTACGCACGCTGAGGATAAAATCCCACAGTAGTACTATGGTACTACCTTGTGTATGGCCAATGTGAAAAAGAACCATGGTAATCACTCAAGTGTCCCTTGTATAATTTATTTATCAAATTGGGTACGCACGTTGAGGATAAAAATCCCGCAGTAGTACAAGGGTACTACCTTGTGTATGGCCAATTTAAAAATAAATAAAGGTAGGCACTCCAAAGTGTAGACCAAATGTTTCAAAATTTGATATTGGGTACGTACGTTGAGGATGAAAATCCCGCAGTAGTACTAGGGTACTACCTTGTGTATGGCCAATATCAAATTTGACAAACATAGTATTATTCGGAAACATGAGAAATCAACCTAGAGCATTTGCATGTAAATATATTAAGTGCTTGTTTGGAAAGCTGAAAACTTAATATATAAATTGCATAAAGTAAAATGCAATAAATAATATGAAATATATTGTTATTGGAAATGCCTGAGGGCAACATTTTGAACAATATATTCAACACATATGGTACATGTTATTGGGAATTGCCATAAGCAAACACTTTGAACATGTAACCATGATAGTATGTGTTATTGAGAATGTCATAGAGCAAACTCTTTGAACACATAAAAGAAATTCCAGAAAATCCAGGAACTGGACTGTGTGAATTTACTGTGGTAAACTCATCTTCTACAGTAGTACATATTATGATGCAATATTTTTGAAGACCGGTGGTCTAAAAAAATATTATTTATATGAGGTAAATATTGTGCATCATAAAGTATTATTTACATGAGGTAAACAACAATACACCATAGATATGTTAAAATCTAAGGATTAAAACATAAATCTAGAATATATTCAATAATAATCTATTTAGACTATTAATTAATTCACAGGAAATAAAGGTGTGTTCATACATAAATGCATGACCTTATCCATCCATTGATCCATCCCACCGATGGACTCACCGTAAAAGGGGGAAAAAATTCCCTCAGACTCCAACGTGAGGACGTCGTCCCGTTCATCGCAGGCTGCAACCTTTTCGCTCGGGAGCAACCGCACCGGAGCGAGCAGCGCTGGCCAGCCAGGCGCAGGAGTCGGCCGCCATCAACCGCTGTCGCAGGTCGCCGACTGCCTTGCTGAGCGCGAGGCCAGGTCGCGACGGTTGCGTGGTACGCGGAGCCCGCTGGCACATGGGCCTGGACAAGCGCCGCCGGGCCTGCGCGGGGGCCGCCGCCGGCGAGGACGAGGCCGCCGACGCGGCCAGGCTGCCGGCCGCCACCAGTCGGGCGTGGGGGCCGCCATCCGCAGGAGACCGTCTCCAGGTTGAAGACCATTGTTGCGACCTCGATGATCGCCAAGGCTTTCACAGAGAAGGAGGAGATCACAGAGTGGTTTCAGGGGAACAAGCGATGATTCCCCATTGTTACCTCGATCGATGATTCTTCCGTCGATGATCTCTTCCCCTTTCGATTGATCTTGTCTCCGGCGACTCAACGACGCTGGCGAACTTGTCCAGGAAGGACGGCGGTGTCGCTTTTCATCGATCTCTATCGGCACTCTGGGAAAAGAAGCGAGAGCGAAACGTGCTGATAACGTGTGTAGCGTAGAATGAAATGAACGCAATGGTATGTAATCAATCCTTAAGCATTCCATTGATCTGTATCAGATATATATACAAGGGGAAAGGGAAGTCAGAGACGTCCGCGTACGCGTAACCGTCCCAGACGTCGGTTGCCAGAGACAACCGCACGCAGGCGGTTTTGGATGAGATCATCCCTATTATAAATATTTATAACATGAAGCTCTAGTAGTAGTTCCGCGCACTGCACGTGCATGACAGAGAAACGAGATTAGTTAAATACCAGTTGGCATGACAGAGAAACGTGCATTGACGACGATTCCCGAATCCTGAGTACCATATGCTCCGTCAATGCTCTGACCAGCAGAAGGGTTCCGTACATGGTAGCCCTGATTCAATTATAATTTAGACTGTATCCGTTCCCATTTATAAATCATTTTATTTTTTTATACATCCACTATGTATTTATATATAACAAAAAAGGTCCACTCTGTAGTTTAATTTTAATTACCAGTGGCAGAGGGTTTCCCACAAAGGTAGCCCTGATTCTATACCTATACCTAATACCTAATAATAATAAAGAGGCAAAATTTCCGCCTCTTTTTTGGTACCATTTTTTAGTATGGCCTCCTATAACTAACTCTGTGAATGTAAAGATAACTAGAAGTCCTAATCTGTTTCGCCTCTTTTTTGGTACCATTTTTTTTGGTATGGCCTCCTATAACTAACTCTGTGAATGTAAAGATAACTAGAAGTTCTAATCTGTTTACAACATTAAATTTCAGCCACTTTTTTGGTCTGGATTTTTTTTGGTCTGGCCTACTTATAAGAGCAGGAGATCGGGTAAAAAATAAATGACACCGAATTAGATTAGAATAGGAAACAAAATTGGAACAGGAAACAAATACGTAGTCTTAGCCCATAGAACATCAACGATCGAGTACTTGGTGTAGTTGGCTAACTTGTCAACCTTGCGGCCACGAAAAGGTCTCCTGTTCGAGTCCTTGTTGTGCAAGATTTGCTTATTTTTGCGGTTTTATGTTTTTTTCGATTAGAGATCGGAGCCCGGGCAGATAATATAAAAGAAAAAACTTCGTTCCTATACGTCAAAAAGAGCCCCAGGCGGAGTCAAATTAAAGGCAAAATATTTAGGCTTTCAAATAACACTCACTATTAGCGTTCTTCCATAAACAAAATCCTAAAAAATATATTAAAGGCAAAATATTTAGGATTTCAAATAACACTCACTATTAGCGTTCTTCCACAAACAAAATCCTAAAAAATATAACAAGGACACGTTTGGAATGCAAATAAAATTTTATATCTACATGTTTTCCTCTGAAATTGAACTGATTTGTAAAACTCTTATGTTCTAAATAGGTTCTAAATGTTAAACATGAACTTTTTTGGTCTGGATTTTCTTTCGTCTGGCCTACTTATAAGAGCAGGAGATTGGGTAAAAAATAAATGACACCGAATTAGATTAGAATAGGAAACAAAATTGGAACAGGAAACAAATACGTAGTCTTAGCCCATAGAACATCAACGATCAAGTACTTGGTGTAGTTGGCTAACTTGTCAACCTTGCGGCCACGAAAAGGTCTCCTGTTCGAGTCCTTGTTGTGCAAGATTTGTTTATTTTTGCGTTTTTATGTTTTTTTCGATTAGAGATCGGAGCCCAAGCAGATAATATAAAAGAAAAAACTTTGTTCCTATACGTCAAAAAGAGCCCCAGGCGGAGTCAAATTAAAGGCAAAATATTTAGGCTTTCAAATAACACTCACTATTAGCGTTCTTCCATAAACATAATCCTAAAAAATATATTAAAGGCAAAATATTTAGGCTTTCAAATAACACTCACTATTAGCGTTCTTCCACAAACAAAATCCTAAAAAATATAACAAGGACACGTTTGGAATGCAAATAAAATTTTATATCTACATGTTTTCCTCTGAAATTGAACTGATTTGTAAAACTCTTATGTTATAAATAGGTTCTAAATGTCAAACATGAACTTTTGATTAAGGAAAAAATTCTCACCGTCAAGAAAGACAGTTGTGATGTTCCTTGGATTAAGCATATTGTTGCTGCTAAGCAGCACACGCTAGGTTTTCACTGTTTTTGTCTAACCGTTTTCGTTTGGTCTATTGATATTGACCAACTTTCTCATACATGGTCCTCCTATGTGCGTAGGTTGTCAGAGTTAGAGTCGGACACGGGTGAAGAGTTTTACTTCTCTCGCATGTGAACGTTGTTAGAGTTGTAGTCGGACAGGGATCGATGGTTAGACTAATTAAACTATGAACGGAAGTTCCTATAAATAAATTTATATCCGCAATGCTTTATAAGGACTCGCATGTGAACGTTGTCAGAGTTGTAGTCGGACAGGGATCGATGGTTAGACTAATTAAACTATGAACGGAAGTTCCTATAAATAAATTTATATCTGCAATACTTTATAAGGACTACCATATGAAAAATCAAAAGATGTCTCCTTTCATAATTACAAATCAATTCTTGAAATATCATAATTCCTTGTTGACTTCAGTAATAGATTAAAATTATATAGTTTTATGGGTTCTAATTAAAAGAACTACAAAGCTTAATATTTAACTATAGTAATACATAGATAGTATAAAATTAAAGTTGTATATTAACATCTATATATTTATATGCTTTGTAAGAGGATAAAAAAATCTCTTATGATTGTATTTTAACTCAACCCAGACTTTATAGAATATTGCTATATTATTGCCAACGTGATATTATAGATTTTAAATTATATATAGAAAGCAAAAAAACACAAATAATTATGTATCATTTTTGTTATTGTTTCTCCTCAATAATCGATAGTCTTTTTCTCCCGTTGCACCGCATGGGAGGTAAAATTTCTACCTCTTTTTTTGCACCTATTTTGTGTATGGCCTTCTCTAACTAGCTCTGTGAATGTGAAAATAACCAGAAATCCGAATCTATTTACAACATCGCTGTTGTTATATTATAGGTAAGGACTATTGAGAGAATAACTAGGAGTCCTAATCTAAATAGAACCTCTGATCTTGAGTAAACTGAATAGAATAGGAATCCTAATGTAAAAACAAAATTCATTTTCAATTTCCTTCTTTTTTCACACGAATTGGAACACATGACATGTTAGTTAAAAAAATATCAAGCCACAATTGTATAAATATAACCATATAAAAAAATCATGTGTCCCGTTGCAACGCACGGGCATTTGTGCTAGTCAATAATAATGTAGTATATCAGGATAAAGACACAATCAGACAATGAAATATTAAAAGCAGCCATTCTTCAATCCCGGTCCAAAGCAGCTAGCCATGCTACAAGACTACAAACTTCAGGTTCAGAGTTTTTCAGCTCTATTCCATGTTTGTCAGCTGAATAGATGCAACTCTACAAATTTTAGGTTAAAGAACACCTAAAAAGGTGCTCCAAAAACTTTAGGTTTTTAAGCTATTTCATGGTGGAGTTTATGTAGCAGTCCTAAAGAGACTTATAATTTGAAAAACTAGAAGTATATTCCACGCGTTGCCGCAGGATTTTTCTTAAAAAATGATATATATACACAATATATATTATTATTATATGATATTATGTATATAGTGTGTAAATATATATGAACTTGACTTGCATGTTATCTTATTGTATCAAACACCATTAAATGTCTATTTAAAGACTATCACAAAATGGTGTTTCCATATGTACATTAAGCCTTTTCAATGATCTGGAATTTGGAGATCTTGTAGATAACCGGAATCTTTATATCCATATAATCGGATCATGGATTACACCAAGACCTCATGTGCTATTTGGGATATCAAAAGATATTCTTAACTTTAATCCACCAACATTTGGTAGTCGAAGCGCCGCTACTATATAGCAAATCATTGCAAAAATAATATCCAATCGAAAACTTTTGCAAGATATATTAGCGCATAAGTAGCACAGAGATAATGGACCACGTGTTCCAAAATCTTGTCTTAGCCACTATGACATAAAACAATCTTCCTCTATCATGAGGTAGAACAACCATAGGATACCTTCATATTGAATTTCCAATATAATATGGATATAGATAGCTTTTGTACAAAACCCTGAGAGAAGATGCTTGGATCATAAACACAAAATGAAATTTTTGGTTTAGTTCATATCTTCCATCTCAAACTCCGTCTTTGGATTACAACGTGCTAATAAAATGTGTTCATCACTAATGATGTCAAGATTATTGACTA
Source organism: Coix lacryma-jobi var. lacryma-jobi (assembly GCA_009763385.1). Taxonomy (NCBI): domain Eukaryota; kingdom Viridiplantae; phylum Streptophyta; class Magnoliopsida; order Poales; family Poaceae; genus Coix; species Coix lacryma-jobi. The sequence continues at coordinate 153,206 of CM019827.1, forward strand.
TCATATAACACTATAAAATCCAGTCAAGGACTTAAAAATGAACACCACGTGTAATCAATCTTATATCCCATCAATTTAGAGAATACACACAAAGTCAATTCTACCAAATTTGACTTAACTTCTTTAAGCCATATATTGAATTAAGCAATACACAATTGTGTTGCAATTTTTATGTATGAAGGCCCGGATATGTGAACTACTTACTGGAAGCCTCTCAAATACACCAAATCAAGTGATCATATAAATATATGCAATCACTACATCTATCAACTATCAACTGCAATGATATATGCTTTTGTACTGCCAATCAAAACATAGTATCATAAACTTATAACTTATTATGGAGAATAATTTGCATTAAAAATCAATGTATGGGCTTTGTGTAAACCCCTTGTGCTACTAGTCTTGCTTTGCTCTCACCACCATATTGTTCTCAATCCATTCTAGGATGAAAATACTTTTGTACCCACAGTAAAGGTACCATGAGGTGTTGGCATCACAACCCAAAACACCTCTTTTCTAGTGAGCAAGACTATCTTTGTATGTATTACTTCACTCAACAAGTTCCAGTAAGAGTGAAAAAGTCACTCTGTCATGGTCTTATTAACTGGATGACTTGGAATGTTGTATACAATTTATTCAGAGAACTATGTGCTGACACGTGTAGCCTTTTCACTCATATAGTCTCCCGGTATATCAAAACTTAAAGTGCCCTGAATTACTCATCGTGACGTCCCGAAATGAGAGTTAGGGCTTTCCAACATCCCAGCATCAGTATTTAGCTGCACCTCTGAGCTAGGTTTGTGGATGACATCCATCCACTTGGTAATAACCAATATTACCCACAAGGTGTTGCTAACCATAGATTGACCTGTATTTACTATTTTAGATAGAAGGAAAACCTTCTATTGCTAGCATGAATAATCCTGCTTTATGGCCATACTTCTCCCTCTCTTATTTAAAATTGGGAGTTGAGTGGTTTTACTTGGTACCACCACTCTTTCTGGCACATACTTGCAACAGGTTAACAAGTTTAAAAGACACCTTAGTAACCAGTAAATGCATCTGGCAGTTTATTTGCAATATTATGCAAATCAATAATTCTTTGAACTCAAAATTCAGTTCATTTAGTACATGATCCTGAGCTTGAAATGACATGCATTCCAAATAATTTCCTGACATTATTTATGGTACTTCAAATCTCCCCCTAATGCCTGGAAAAGCTCATTATCTAAATAAAACCTAAATAGATCCTCCGTAAGAGATCTAGATACTCAACAATCAACGAAGATTGAAATCTCAAATTGATCCCCAGTTTCATGTGTGAACCCATCAATGTATGTTGTGGTGGTGAGATTGGTACGTATACAACGTAACCCAATCTTATGCAAATAAGGAAATCTTCATGGATTCCCATGTACTAAATGCATATAGGGGATATGCAGTTAATCACAAGTCAAGAGCGTGTAACTCTACCTGAGCCCAACACAAAGTTGGCAAATAGCAATTCACTATCAGTGGTCAAATTATGATCTTGGTGTCTTTCTCTTATATTCCATTTGTCCTTTTGGATATGTAACTAAACTCTTTTTATACCAAACTGTAAGGAAAATGGACATTGGCCCATTTAACTTTGGATTTTGATGTTTGATGATCAGCATAACCAAATTGGACTAATGTGTTTGCAAGTGTTTGTTTTGTAGTCCAATAGGGTGCAAACGTGACTTGGACGAAGGCAACATGGTGATTCAATGATCAACACCTCAAGCAAGACACTTGAAGCTCAGTAGAATACTTACCAAGATCAAGCAAAGTCCAATGCACCAGATTGGAACCAAGACGACGCAAGAAATCATGACGAAACAAAGCAAATGGTACATCAGACGACACAACATCAGACGCTGCTCATATAGGCGTCAGACGCACCGATGGTAAACCTTAGCTCAACTCAGCGCTAGTAGAAGCATCGGACGCTGAGGCCGAGCACATCGAACTCGACGGTAACACTGTGCAGCTTGCATAGCTCACATCAGACGCGTCAGATGCACATCGGACGCTGGAGGACCCGTGTGTCCGATGCCTATGCAGAGAGGTTCTAGAGAGGCTCTAAAGACATCGGACGCGTCAGATGGTGCCACATCGGACGCTGTCAAAGTCTGATGTGACTGATAGCCAGGCTAGCAACTAGCCGTTATGTGACATCGGACGTGCATTCGATGCTCCCGATAAGAGCATCTGATGCTACACAAAAAAGTCCATCAAGGGTGTCCAATGAATATATTTGATTGGGGCTATATATATATACCCATGGTCGGGCAAATGAGGATGGTTGGAGCTCAAGGAAGTGTATCGAGAGTTGAGACTCATATTTAGTTGCTCTAGCCACCAAAGTGCTTAGTTAAATATTAGGTGATTAGTATAGGTGCTTTGTGAAGTGCTTAGGCTAGTTAGACCACCGCTTTGTGCTTGCTCTAAGTGTTATGCCTAGTGTTTTGTGAGGTTTGCATACCTCTTACCAGCCTGTGCTTGCGCGCACCGTTGTTGTACATCGGAGGGGCTTGTAGTCTTGTGAAACCACACCAATCGCGTTTGTGGTGTGGCCGCCACCATGTACTCAAGGGAACAAGGCCCGCGGAGGTTCGGCCGGAAGCTTGATAGTGAAGACGGCGGGAAGCAGTCCGGGAGAGGCTTTGCCACAAGTGGCTTAACCGGAGACCCGCTTGCGTGTGGGGAAGGCCCGAAGGTATCCATGGAGTTACCCCGACCGGGAGCTTGACCCTTGTGAGGGATTCCTTGCGAGAGGCTCCAATGACGACTAGGGGGAAGATTGCGCCCATCTCGATACCTCGGTAAAAATACATGAGTCATCAATGGGAGTTTGCATCTCTACCTTACTCTTTAGCTTCCGCATTTACTTTGCTACCTTGGTCTTGTGCTTTACCTTTCTAGATCAGTTGATAGGTTAGTTAATAGGTTTCGTACCTAGGTTGCATAACTATTTTTGCGGTAGAGATAGCAATACACCTAGCAAAACCTTAGTTGCACTTTAGATAGTTTACTTTTTTGCATAGGTTTTGACTTGGTGGAGATTAGAGGCCATAGTTTAGAGTAGAAGTTGTAAGTTGCCTAATTCATCCCCCCTCTTAGGCATCACGGTCCTTTCAATTGGTTGGAGCCGGTTGGCTCATTTGTGGATCCTTGGCTTCACTGCCGTTGAGCCAGCGCTATTTAGAGTGGTTGGGATGGATACCTCTAGGCCTCCACACTTTGACGGCACAAACTTCCCTTACTATAGTGCTATAATGGCTTGCTACCTAGAAGCGGTTGATCTAGGTGTTTGGAGAGTCACTCACGATGGGATGAGACCCCCCTAGAATCCCAACAAGCTAACCGTGGGTGATGAAAAGGAAATTCATCTCAATGCTAGCGCTAAAAATTGTTTGCTTGAATCTTTTAGCATGGATGTCTTTAACCAAGTTTTTACTTTAAAAACATCTCATGAAATTTGGTTAAAACTCCATGAGCTCCATGAGGGTACAAGTAATGTTCGTGAGCAAAAACATCACCTAGCTAGAACAAGTTATGATTCCTTTAGAATGAATGAAAATGAGCTTGTTCATGACATGTATTCTCGCTTGAATCTAATCATAAATGAGCTTAATTATATTGGAATTACAAAGCTAGGTGATGCGGGTATTGTGAGGAAGATCATCTCGGTGCTACCACTTAGCAAGTATGCAACCATCATCACCATCCTCCACAACATGGAAGACTTGAGCACCATGACCCCAGCCGTTGTCATTGGCAAATTAGTGGCATTTGAAATGTCACGCGGGATGGGTCAAGAAGAAGACACTTCATCAAGCAAAACCATAGGTCTCACATGTGATGAGCACAAGAAGATGAAGGGCAAGAAGCAAGTTGAGACAAGTTCAAACTCAAGCTCCTCAAGTGAAGATGAGGAAGAAGAAGAAGAGGATGATAATGATGAAGAATCAAGTGATCATGATCAAGCCTCCACCTCATCCAACTCCTCCTTAGATGAAGAAACAATCAAGCTAGTGCATGGAGTGGAGAGGATGATCTGCATGCTCAATGCCAAGGGTGTGCCCATCACAATTGAAGATTGCATCTTCACCAATCAAAGAAGAGAGCAAAGAAAAAATGGATTCTATGGATGCGGCAAGAGATGATATTTTGTGGATGATTGTCCAACACAAAATCCCACACCCAAGGACAAGAAAAAGAAGGGATGCAAGACCAAAGCCCTCACCACCATCAAGACATGGGATGATTCATCAAGTGAACATGAAGCCCAACACAAGAGGCATGGCCGCAAGCAATCATCATCAAGCGCCTCACATGTGTGCCTTATGGCACGAGGTAACAAAAGTCTTATCTCTAGTGATAGCGATAGTGATAGTGATGATGAGATACCTTCTTATGATCAAATGGTGCGAGATAATCTCAATTATGCTAAGGCTTGCACTAGTCAACAAAAGAAAATAAATGCTTTGAAAGAAAAATAGATAGTTCTCAACAAGCTTATAATGTGTTGCTTCATCAATATGAATTTCAAACTTTAATGTTGAACTATCTAGTAAAATTGAAAAACTTGAAGCTAGTGCTAGCACAAGTGAAAGCAAATTAGTGATGAGAAACTCGTAAAGAAAAATGAAAAACTAAAAGCAAAGTTAGCTAGCACACAAGATGCCTACAAAAGTTTGCTTGCTAAAATGGAAATAATGTGCAAACATTGTGATGAGTTGACTAACCAAGTTGCTAATCTTGAAGACATCAGAGCAAACTCCACCGAGGCACCAAAAATTTAAAACTCAATTTTTGAAATACCTAAAAAAGGATGCCTCTACTTCTTGCATAGATTTACTTGATTTGGACTCACTCATGTGTAAACAAGCTTGTGTTGAGGATGTGATTGTAGAAACATGTACACAAGAAGTTGCAATGGAAAATGAGCTACTAAGGCAAGAAGTGGCTCTCCTCACCATGGACTTGACTCAAGCAAAAGGCAAGATGAAACAAACCCGAACTCATCAATATAACACCATCAATGGAGTGAAGAAGCTTGATGAGGAGCAAACTGTGGTTTGTTACGTTTGCCACAAGGAAGGCCACAAGTCCTATGAGTGCAAGGTGAAATGTGTGGCAGAGAAAATGAAGAAAGAGAAGAAAAGGTGAACAAGCAAGCTCTCCAACACCTATACCAATAAGGTGAACAAGAAGGCCTCCACACCTTATCTTTTGAAGAAGAATAATGACAAGGTGGTGGCCATCAAGGTGAACAAGCAAGCCAACAACGGGGCCAAACACATTTGGATGCCTAAGGACATCATTTCAACCATGAAGAGCACCAAAAAGGTTTGGATCCCGAAAGGGAAGTGAGTTGCCAAATCGGCTACAGGGAATTTGGGGACTTGGCAAAGGTTGGGTGCATATCATGGGGTGCATCATATTGAATCATGTCATTGCCAAGTATGTTAGTGGCCACTATGAACCCAAATTCCCTTCCCATGTTTGGTAACTAGATTTAAATTCTTGCAATTTCTTTTAGTATCTAGTCTCTTTCACTGCCTAGGTTTGCATTTTCATATTTAATCATTTGTCATGCATACACTAGGATTATCATATGGTAGGTTTGCTCGGTATCACTCTCATCCTGGGAGCAAACCTACATGGTTTAATTTGCTTAGGAGCACGACACATAACTTCTCTTACTTGTATTTATCTTATATGTGCTAAATTCAAAATAGTAGATAAACTGCCCCGATTACCATCCTCAATTGGCGTCACATTTCTAGTGATGTCAACTTTCAAAATGGTAGTTTGACCTTGCAAGTCAATGTGCATGTCTCCTACAAGTATTTCAATCTTGTATGCACACTTTTAGGGGGAGTTTAATCTATAATTTGGAAGCTTTAAGACTAACACTACTTTCAAGTTTATCTTGTGTGTAGTAGTCTCATTGCAAGGAAAATGGAGTTCCCAGAGATAAGCATCATGTGTGGCGACAATCCAATTGGTATCTACATGTGGTATTCCTAACTGATATCATTATGTTGATTTCAATTTGATACTCTTATATGCTTTCTCCATGCATTATATAGATTAAACTCATTTGTGCATTAATTTGCCGGTTATGCATATGCTTTGCCATACACCATATGTATGCATACACTTAGTGTCTGTGTTTCAGAAACGGGGGGTCCTAACACTGGCGAGTGAGTTTGTTTCTGCGTGTTCCTAGCTCTGGGTGGTGATGTAAGAAGAACACAGAGGGTTATACTGGTTCGGGCAAACGGAGGCCCTACGTCCAGTGGCGAGAGCGGAGGTCATGTTTCTTGCACCGGGGTGCTCGTAGTAGGGGCTACAAGCGAGTGAGAGAGGGGGAGTCCCCCAAGTCTCGTGAGAGGGGAGGAGGCCAAGTTGCAACTTTGGGCATTGTTGGTGTGTGATCTTGGTGTTCTGGGTGTGACCTGCCTTGAGGTGTCCCCAACCCCTCCTTTTATAGCCGCAAGGAGGGCACCGGGTTACATAGAGGGAGTGGTACTAGTGTTCTTGTCTTGGTCAAGAAGATGGAGGTGGATTGTCGTAGTCCTCTTCCTTGTGATTGGGCGTGTTCGACACTGTTGTTGTGCAGCGTCGAGTACCTTTGTCCTATTGTGGTGATTGACAGGATGGAGCGAGTCTCGTGCCATGTTCCAACCCATGCGATGCAGGCGTGATGGGAAAGTCATAAGTGGCCCGGGACTCACAGGTCTTCGTCGTACCTTCTGCTTGTCGTCTTGCGTCAAGGCCCCTGGTCGAAGGAACGGGCTTCGCCCGAGGCCTGGTTGCGAGGTCTCGGGTGAAGTAGAGAGTATAGGGTTCAACTGAGACCAAAGCGCGAGTTGTTTGGGCAAAGTGGAAAGGTTCGTCCGAGGCCTAAACTCGAGGCCACGGGCGAGGCGGAAAATAGGCTTACCCCCCGAGGCCTAAGCCTGAGGCCTCGGGCGGTGAGGTGGTTGGCACAGTGTCACGCGTGACACTGTTGTTGGATTCGTCAGGCTGGAATCACCACTGATCAGGGGCGGAGCTTCCTTAAGACCAAGGTGGGTCATGGCCCCCGCTAATCATGTGTCATGTCCATTAGCAGGTCTTAATTAGGACTGAAAGTGATCAATTAAATCTATCAAAACTCATTGAATTTTAGTGTTTGGCCCCTGCTGATTATGCTCCCAAGCTCTGCCATTGCCACTGATTCCTCCTTTTGAAGAGCCGGTGGTGTGTGGTCAGCGTAGCGCAGCAGCTGCGCCCATTATGGCCTAAACGACCTCTCGGAGAGTGCAGGCGCAGCTATTGGGCCATCGGTTCTCATGGTGAGGCGCCCTGGATTACCCGGTCCGTGACCAGTCCTCATGGTGGCGCGGATAAGGAGGCGTACTGAGGTGGTCCCCTGTCCCTGTACCGTACCGCCCGGCTGTTGTACTGCCCTTGCACGGGACGATTTCTCCCCTGGTTCGTGCCAGAGGCTAGGATGGTTTGGCGTTTTCTCTCCTGTCTCCAGGCCGAGATTCGTCCCTGGGTCGGGCTCTTTTGCTATCGGCTTTGTCTAAGTGACGAGCCGACATCCTTGGGTGTGGGTCCCGTCCGGCCAAGAGTTGGGCCGGTGTCCAGAGTTGATTCTGACCGGGCCGGACTTGGCCTTTGCCCTTATTGGGTTGTTCGGGGTACCCTTTATTTTGGTATCTGACAGTAGCCCCCGAGCCTTCGGGGAGTATCTGGTACTCCTCCAGAGGCTTAGCTAAGTCGTTCTTCTGAGTGTTTGCTCCTTTTTCTGGTGGGTGCGCGCCAGCGCACCTGTGGGGTGTAGCCCCCAAAGCCTCGATGGATTTTTGAAAACCCACTAAGGCTTGGAGACGTGCGCGTCGATGTACCTTTAGGTGACGCGATATTGAAAGCGTTTGATGACTAAGGAGTCGACCTTCCGATTTTCATGCAGTGATGGCCGGTCCCACTAGGAGTCACGACCGTCTGGGGGCACGTTTTCCCAGGGGCCTGTCTGTCGCGCGCGACAATCAAAGAGCCGTGTGGCTGTTGACGGTCCTTATAGTCAATATTATACCATCAACTAATGCATAAAATCATATTAAATAAACCATAAAGCATAGTTGTTGGGTTTGATTCTAACAAGTTCCACGAGTTGTGTTGTTCTCACTTGCTTTACATGATTATCAATATTTCACCATATAAAAGTATCTCAAGTGATCAAACAGAGCACATTATTGCGAAGAGCTCATCTAGACGATCGAAACAGACATATGGTTTGCTACATTTTGAGTCCCGATGAGAGAGTCCTTGTTGGATACGACTTGGAAGCTTCTAGAACAACCTCGAGTGATCACCAAGCAACATAATCCATGGGTTAAACTTACAAATTCCACAGCGTTGGTGAATTACTGTTTTCCAGGGAGTTTTCCAGAAGATGTAAAGAGGTAGAGTTCTACTCCAACACGACGAATTGTGCAAACGCATGGAAAGTCGCATTAGGGAAATATGGAAGGTTCTAGAAGACAAACAAATGAAGGCGGAGCCCGGCGGGTGATAGGTGGGGCCGGCCCCACCCCCAGGCCGGCCGGCCTGGGCCCACCTATAAGGCTCTCCTCCTTCGCATGACGCAATCCAACTGATCTCTTCAACGCATTTTGGCCCATTAAGACCCATGTGCATATGGCCAAGGATTTAGTACCACATTGGTTGCTCAAGGTGGAGGGAAGGCTAGGAGCCCCAGACCCCCCTGAGGCAACACCCTCATGGAGTTGTAGAGGGTTCCCTCGAAGGATGACCTCTCTTCTCTATAGGATTAGGACTAGACTTTCCAATGTAGTAGATTAGCTCTAGTTGGGAGTTAGGGAGAGCGAAGCTGCGCTCCAATTCCAGAGGAGTCTTCAGAGTTTTGGTATGTCTTTGTATCTTTTCTTTATAAGACTTATGATTTAATATATTTATCTTCTCTATTTACTTTATGCCTTTCATATTATGATTAGTATAGTTGTTATATTTTAGCATAGGATCTCCGCTCGTATCGAGTGCTCTAGTTATAGGCCATAATTAGAGTAGTAATTGATAGATTAGACTTGGTGTTTAGTCTATAGGTTACCTAAGGTTGTGCTCAACCCCACGGATAGTTGTGGTAGCCCTAGGTGGTGACAACCCTGTTGGCCGACGTATTCCACCACGTTCGGGTTGATGTTCGTAGGACCATAGTCAGAGCTTCCCAAACCCCCTTCTCATCCCTTTTCTGTGGTTGGTGTTATGATGTCCGGAAGTGTTATTATATGACTGCTATATCTTTTCATCCTTGTTACCTTAGAACCCAAGTAATAGAGAAGTGCATAGGAACCTTGATCTCTCCCGTTGTCCTCCCACTATAGTTATCTATACATTTATCATGAAATTCTCATTTATGTGCTTTCATTCATTATCATATCATATATCCATTACTCCTGCTTTAGTCTAATTAGTACTCTGAGTTAGTAGATGCATGATAGTGAATTATCAGATTCTTGACCCTAGCTTCCCAGTGGTAAAATATAAATAACGATCCTGGAATACTTCTGGTAAAATGCTACGATGGTGTTCTGTGTGTTTGCGGAATCTTTTTATATTCTATTTGCACTAACAAATGTCATCAAGCATTTTTGGCGTCGTTGCTGGGGAAACAATTGGTGTAAAGATTTTGATAATGATCTTGATATCTGCTAATTTAGTGTACCACTAACTTTAGTAGGATTACCCCTTGTTCTGTTTAGTGTGGAATGGACAGGACATCAGATGTCGTTTCGACCTTGTGGCAAGATTCCACAAGAATGAAGAACCTAGGGTGCCTGAACATTCAAGATCCATCATTAATTTTGGAGCCCTGCCATCTCACAGGTTTGTGTATACATACATATATATTATTCTAACCATGTGTAGATTGGAGAAAAGGTCGTCATCACAACAATTCAACTCTCATCCCATGTGATGGATATTTACGCTGCGCCACTCATAGATCCCAGTTGTGAGCCATGGTAAGTATGATCAAGGTGACATAGTCTTGCTCATGGCTTTACGAGTAGTTATCTTTTTAATTTCTTGCATTCCACTGCATATTTACTTTTAATCATTCATCTACTCCATTTTGTTTATGTTTTCTCATATCAAATCCACGTCATGTTTAGTTCCTTGCATACATTCATGTCATCTGCATCTAAACAAAAAAAATATATAAAATAAAAAAATAAAATATTCCTCCCGATGATCATACTCTGTCATCTCTTTTGGAATAAATCTCTATATGCTTCCATGCCACCTTTGTTTACTCAAGCAAGTTTTTGGTTTGAAAGTACTTCATATGAGTACTTTCATAGGCTTTTTAAATTAAGCGTGGTCCTTAGGTTAAATAGTCTACCTTAATCAAATTAGACACGAAGTTTGGTTTGATTAATGGTCTAAAATTAGCTTGTGTAGACATTGGATATTTTGTTGGACTAACCCTTGTAGAGAACTCTAAGTACAATTTGGGAAAGTCCTGAGATGAATTCACATCAGAGATGAAGCAAAACATATGATGAACTGCACAAAGGAGACTCAGCTCATTCATCATGGAGAAAAGAACTGTGAGTATTAAAGTTTATTTAAGTCTATCTTCTACTGCAAGTTATCTTTTACCTTGAACCATGTTAAAACGCAGCTAACACATAAAACGCTAGTTTATGCTAAAGTAATCCTAAAATCATCTTTTTCATTAGCATGGATGAATAACACATAAGTTGTGGATAACAACCCATGTTTCAAATTCAGTGCAATCCTTTGAGTATGTGTCCACTAACTTTTTGTAGGAGATGAGTTTGCTTGTTCATGGTCTGAACTTAAAGATCCAAAATCCAACCCGTGGATAAAGAAAAATCATCATCAGACAAGTCACTAGTGATGTCAAAGGCAGCCAAGCTTTGAGTCATCCCAAGACTCAACACCAAGTTTAGCGATGGACGATCTGACGCTAAAAACAGCTACAATGACAGATGAACTGACGCTAAAAAGTTACAACGACAGACTTCCGCAGACGCTGTAAGTCCTGTCGCTAAAAACCTTTAGCGTCAGATCATACTTTTAGCAATACTTTTAGCGACAGATAGTCTGTTGCAATGAATATTTACAGCGACAGATGGTCTGTTGCCACTCTTTAGCGACAGATAACATGTTACCACATATTACCACATATTTACCGTCAGATCATCCAACACTCCATACATTTAGAGCGACAGACTGTTCAACAGAACAATTTAATATAGAAAAAATAAATACAATTTTTAGCACATATCAAAATGATATCTAATGCTCATATAGTGTCCACATATCACATGAAGATACACAAACACATATCGCATACAGCTCAATACATATAACCTCCAATTTGTCTTGTATATCACATCCATCAAAGTCAAGTACCAAATGAATGTCATATTTGTGTACATCATATCCAGCAAAGTTAACCACCAAAAGAATTACATGAATGTACTCCTCAGCAAACAATACAATACTTTGTGTTTCACATCCTAAGGTTTGTGCATACAATCATTTCTATGAACTCAACAGCCAAAAAAATGACTTGCCAAAAGTAGAGCACATCCATCAGATTATGAGGAGAATCATTTTCCAGAAACTCAGACCAAAGGCTAGTGTCCAGCACTTCCTGAAAAATAACCATGCAATTAGGTAAGTGGAGAAAATATATAAAACAGCTGTAAAGATCAGTCAAGTGTAGTTCAAAATTCAAACAATAATGCAAGTTCATGAATTTGTGGTTCAGCCAAACTCTGTTGAACGGAACCATAAAGTATAAATAGGTCTTAAAGTTACAACTAAATTTTAAGTTTGGGGCCAACATCACACAACCTCATCAACAAGGCCTGCATCATACATAGCCTCATCGGCAAGGCCCGCATCACTATTGACCACTATCGTGGATCAGGTTCAGAGCTTCAAGGACAAGACATAGTTGCTCCCCACTAGCACCTTGCTGCTTAACTAGTCTTGTACCCATACATGTGAGCATCATATGCTTGTGCTCGAAGAAAAAAGGAAGATGCTTGTGCTCTAAATTTCATTACCCAACCAATTCAATTTAACTAAACAACTTCTGCTTGCTAATGAGACCCGACATCTAAAAATAATTCTATTGTTCTTTAACTAAACAATCAGGCTACTTTTCAGCTTAAAAACAGTACAAATATCAGTAAAAAGGTCACGACACCTTTGTTTAGAAACAATAAGCATGGAATCAAAAAGTGTAGAGAAGTTATGTAAAACTGAAATACAGTACTCCCTCCGTATCGCTTTTAGATGACGTTTTGGACAAGGTTGGAGTCAAACATTGGGAATATAAATCATGAATAACTTTTAAATTATTGAATTTAGAGATATAAAAATTATATAAATAAATTTGTCTTGAAAAGTACTTTCGTAAAAGTATACATATACTATTTTACAACAAATATTTTTAAAAATACAAGTGGTCAAAGTTGCACTTTGGAGACCGTGTCGTTGTCCTAAACGTCATCTAAATGCGATACGGAGGGAGTATGAGTTATCATCTAAAGTACTAGGCCTCATTTGTGCCTAATTACGACAAATGTCTCTAGCCAATTTAAATTTCAGCATTAAATTATCCCATCTAATAAGAGAAACATGTCTCTGGTTTGTGCCTAACAGTAATCAAAACTCTAGTAGAGATTGCTGGTTCTTAGTTTTCCTATATTATGAAATCCTCACTTCTATAGTAGTACAGGCATACAACAGTGAGTTAAATCATTACTTGGGGATGGAACAAATAGTAATTATCTTCCAAATATATTTAGGGACATACCTGCAGTGCCCTTGAGAGGTCTAGATCCCATGTTGCACTCCTTTTTCTTGCATTCCTTTATCTATCACAGATAGGTTTAATTGAGAATATTGGTCATGCGTCATAGATCATTAGCAAAGGTTTAATTAAGAATATTGGTCATGCATCATAAAACATTGGTCAAAGCAAAATGGAAATACATTGAGCTATGGAAAATGAAACTGGAGCTATGGAAAACAAAGGTGCCATGTTTCAACATTAAGTAAAAATAGATTGAGCTTTGTAAACTTTGATCTAACAATGCACTGAACATTGAACTGTAACACTTGAAGAACATTAGCATGCAAGTCATGTACGTCGCACACTATTAGTAATTTCTGTATAAATATTCAAGATATGTATCACCAATTCATCTTTTTCAGAAAGTACAGAACTACAGATTGAGAACACAATAAACTCGGACTAATTTGCACGCAAGAAAAGAGACATGTGATCCCTTACACATACGTGATGCCTCATGCTACCGTCTCCAAGGACTACAAGTCTACAAAAATAATCAATAAAATCATCAAATCAATTTCATTTTCTAAGCCCCTGTTCTTGAAGAAAATCCCAAAATCCGAACCCTAAATCAAAATTCCCCAAATCTCGTATCTAACGCCCAGCCCTAAGATTAAGAAATAGGCTTAGTGCTCACCTAAGACGGTGCCAATGGGCTCGTCCGAGAACTTGCTGCCGGCACATCAGGAAGCGTCGCCGCCACCGTGAGGCTCCTTGTGTGCGTGCGCGCGGCCATTAAAGGGCGCCACGGTGGTGCCGCTCGATAGTGCCGCGTGCAGCGTCGGCTTCGCGTGTGCATTGGCAGGGGGCCGCAGTGGCATCACCATCTCCTACCGTCGCTTGCTCGGGTTGTCGTTGCGCTGGTCTCGCGTGAAGGCGGAGGAGGAGGAAGAAAAAAGTGAAGCTAGGATTTTGGGAGGCGGCTTCCTGCTTAGTTTTGATCCTCAGATATTGATGGGCAGCCGTCTGATGCATCTGGATGGCTGAGAAAGCTCAGGGCTTGTGGCCTTCACAGGCCGGTGGGGTTAGGGCTTGTTTGGATGCACATGTATTTAGCTAAATCCATATGTATTGGAGTGTATTTGAACTAAGTTACACTTCAATCCATGTGGTTTGAGGTAGATACATGCGCATCCAAACAAGGCCTTAGTAGTTTGCTGGCATGCACGGTTGCATGGTATGCCTTACAAGCTAACTGTTGAGTCTGACAAAAATATATTTTGTTAATATACCGGTCAACACTAAAACTAAGCAAATAATTATTAGTTAATTCCACTACCAACATTAAGAAATATTCTCTGGTTAGATTGGAACCAACCGGAAAAATTTTAATCTGAAAATTGTTTAATTATTTAAGTTTAATTATTAAGTGGATTTATTTTAACTTTTTCCATAAGTATATATAAATAAGTTTTATTTTCTAAGCATAATATATTATTTCCTCCATAAGTGTAATCTCTTTCCTTCGATTAATTTGGAACTAATAGAAAATTTTAGTTAGAGAATTAAAGTTTATATTAAGTACGATCATATTTAAACTAAGTTTGAATAAAGTTACTAAAAATCGCATAAGTATTTTTTTTCTTTAATTCTAAGTATTATTTATTCCCTAAGTGATAAGTTTTAGCCTTCTTAAGCAAAATTTTTATAATTGAGTTTCGGCTTTATTTTAGTGGCTTTCATATTGAACTATTAATTTAGTTTAATGTTCTTTTGTATTTGAGATTATATATATCTCCATTGTGAAGTGTGGTCTTGCCGGCCAAGCAAAAATTTGGGGTGTGTTAGCTAGCATGGGGCCCATTTCTTTTAGCGACAGATAGATCAACGGTATATCTGTTTTTAGCGACAGACGAATTAACGTTAAATATGTATAACTATAACGACAGATAATGAATCACTAAATGAGGAATTAGTGACAGATAGTCTGCGAGTTTTCTTTAGAGACAGATCGTTCATTGATAAATATAATTTTTAGCGTCAGATGTCTGACGTTGATACGGTGTTGTGGTGTAGTGGATGAAGCCACTGCACTGTAAGAATTAGAAGATGAAGAGATAGTACTGGAGTCTATAAATCAAAAGAATAGATGACAAAGTCTTCATCGTCTGGACCTATTGAGAACAAGACTCAGCTGGCCCACTGTGAGATAAATGAGAGAAGACAAGTTACTCATGAACAACAACCAGCTAGATAAGAGAAGCTTCCACAAGATGGTTCGATACAATCACTCTTCAATGATAAAGTAACATTTCAAGGTAAGTGACCATCACTTTAAAAGCTTCTCCTTGATTCTGGTACGGACATAAATAAAGAACCAAACATGTTTAAGTTGCACCTCGCTTAATCCAACCTAATCAACTCAACATGTTCAGTTCTTTACTCTTTGTTCCTAGCTTTACTCTCTTAATGTCACTATCTTAACTAAATGAGCTAAAATATTGTGCATCCAACCTTTGAAAGATGATATATCACAATCATGAAAATATTGACACATTATGCATAAATTATCCTTCCTTGGGTTAAGTAATCTGATATGTTAAATATTTTAAGATGTTACTTTTATGCTCATCTTCTGATCCTATCACTCATGTTAAGATTGAATAGAACACATACCAACAAGTTTATCTTGTTTAATGTGCCTAAGGTTAGAGAAGAATGAACAAAACTTTTGGTTCTGTTGGTATTTTTCCACCAACAGAGCCCATGCACTTGATCTCTACCTTGTCTTTACGAGCAGGGCACACTCTTAGGCAAAACATGGAGGAGTTTGTTAACTCCTAAATTCTACAGAGTGAAGGTCCTAGATCTACAAGAACATGCATACTAAGCAAGATGCTGTCAGCTTCCACAATTAATGTTTTACTTCAAACTGTTGGGCGAACAAAGAACATGAGTGACACCATATCAAGAGGTGTAGTTATTAAGGTCTACATATTGGGATCAAATGATGCACCTCAGGAATGAACATGGTGAGAATTCCTGTTCAGAGGACTTAAAACATTGAACCCTCGCTGAAAGGTAAAATCGGTACTTATCCATATTTATTGTCACACCCCAATTTTAAGGATAAAACTGAGGCGGAATACTCATGTGTGCCCAGGAAACAATCACACACATAAGTAGACAAATTACAAGAGTGGCATCATCACATTGTTTATTACATCACGATAGTACTTAAAACAGAGTCTTACAACATACGGAACCACAGATCACTGAACTTGTACACAAACTAAACCACAGGGAAACGTCGACTGGGGGAGCAGCTAGCCTAGAAGTCTTCAGGAAAGTCGCCAACTGCACCTTCATCTGTTACCCATCCGGGATTTTGCCCAAAAAGAAGATAAACAACAAGCGTAAGTACTTCTCGTACTTAGCAAGCTAACACAGGGTTCATGAGGCTCAAAAAGGTTGACGCTGTCTGACTGCAGTTAGCTTTTAAGTTGGCAAAGTTTTAACATTAAGGTAAACGAATATTGTGCTTAACCCTTAACCCATGATCCATTTGTCCAACCAAGGTAAGATATGACATCAAAATGTACCAACAACATAAAGTAACAATTGTTAAGTTTCATAGTTCCGCTAGTTTTCCGGGCCGCTCGTGACCGTGAGCACGGCTGTTATAACAGTTTTACACTCTGCAGAGGTGGTGCATCTTTACCCACAAGCCGTGTTACCCTTGTGCCCGAGGCGGCCAACCTCTTGATCCACTTCCGAGATAGATCGGCAGAGCACACTATGAAGCCTTTCGCTGGTTCGTCTAACTGGTCAGGGCCGCTAGGTTTCCTTGGCAGGCAGATGTAGCAACCCCCCTTTTCTATGGCACAAGGCCATCGCAGCTATACACATAGAAACAGAAGCAGCCCTACACCCAAAGTGGCAAGCCCCTTTTGCGCCCTTTCGGGTCACCGCTGCCAAATTAGACAAGGTCCAGTTTACTGAGCTAAAACCAGAGCCATATAGCACTCATGGTAGCACTGTCAATCCCAGCTTTTGCTAACAGCAAGTTTTATTAACCGTTTAACAACGTATCATCATGAGAAACAAATTCATCATAGGACTGGATCAATTATAAGACAGTTAGCACTAGCAAAACTACCCACATGCATATATCCCACGGGAACAAGAACATCACAGATCACAAAGCTAAGTGGGTTTTCTAAGGTTGCTCAATTGGACACATGCATAAATGAGTGATTACAGTAAAGTGTATAGGAGACAAGGGGATCCCATGCTAACTTGCCTTGATTGTCGAAAGGTTGATCTTCCTGCTGGTCACAGAACGAGGGGTCCTGGTCGTACCACACCGACTCACCGTCTACTCGGTCACATACATCACCACGCGTTCCAGGTGCAAACATACACGATGCAAACAGAGCTATTATTAGAACAATACACCAAACAGTATTAAACTGAAATAAAACTTTGATAAATCTGAAGTACGCATCTCTACGATCACAACAAGCTTTGGTTCATCGAAAACGGATTTACGGTGTGAAAGATACGGCCGAAACGGTATATATAAAGCCCTAAACAAGATTAACTTGGACCCTAAAGCTAAACTGTCCAAAACAGACCAACAGGGACAAAAACGGGTAGAGCACTAAATTACGAAGCTAACGCAAATTGAACGGATCAAATCGGAGCTAAAACGTGAATTTTATAAGCAAAACAAAGTAGTGGCATTTCTGTAAATAGTTTGAATTGCCTTTGGATTTAAACCGAAATTTAAATTGAATTTTAAACCAATACCGCAGTCAACTGGACTGCGCCTCAAATCGACCAAAACACAGGGGCCTAGACGGAAGTTTTCACAGACTCAGGTAACAGTAGAAAAAGGGAGCGCGGGTTGAGGATAAAGTAATTATAAGGGCCTTTTTGAAAGATGTCGGCCGAAGGGGTAAAGAGCGCTACGGGCCGTCGGATCGGCGATGGGCGGTGTGGATTAGACGCCGGGGGTTTGCGCGCGCGGGGCGGCCGACGGCGCGCCGCGGGCAGGGCACGGGCCGCGACGTCGTGGCCGCGTCGCGACGCCGGGCACGCACTCTCCATGGCCGGGACGCGGAAGCTCGCGGACTTGACCGCGAAGCCCGCCTCCGACCAAACCAAGCGAACAGAGAGATAGAGGAGATCGAGGGGGCTCACCACGGCGGAAAAACGAACGGAGGGGAGGCTCGGAGGTGGCAGTCCGCGGCGAACGGCGGAGCACGACGACCGGCGGGGTACCTGCTCACGGGTACGGCGGTTAGAGCGACTCCAAGTTCAAGGAAACGAGGGAAAAGGTTTAGGGGGCACCTCCTCTGCGGTGCGGAGCTCCCGCGGTGTCGAATCGGCCGGCGGAGCAGTGAGACGACGGCGCGAGCACGGCGGCGGCGGCAATGGCGTGGAGGGGCTCCGGAGTGGCTCTGCGCGGCGCTGCGGGAGAGACAACTGAGCGAGGAGTGGAGCGGGGCAGGCGGCGCATCCGCTATATGGATGAGGAGGAGGGCGAGATCGTGGGAGCGGGCTCGCGGGCGAAGCGGAGCATGCGGCGCCGGCGGTTGTGCTCGAGCGCGTGCGCGAAGGGGAAGAGAGGCGCTGACAGGTGGGGCAGCGGCGTCAGAGAGAGGAGGGGAGGGAGCGCGCGCGCGGGCCGACGGTTGCGCGGGCGCGGCGAGCAGGCCGGCCAGTTGGGCCGCGCGGAGAGAAGAGGGAGGAGGAGGGAGGCCCAGCGGAAACGGGGAGGAGAGGAGAAGGGAGGGCGCCGGCGGACTGGGCTTCAGGCCAAACGGGCCGAAAACAGGGAAAGGAGAGAGGGAGGAAAATGTAATCCTTTTTCATTTGTTTCAAAGCATTTCAAAACCATTCCAAAAGAAGTTTGAATTCAAACTAAATTTTGACAAAACCAGTCACTTCAATAAATCCAGTGCATCAGCATGAGTGCATAAACATGTTGCCACAATTATTTTAATTCAACAAAAATTTATTTAAACCTAGGTTAAATGCTCACAAAAACATAATTAAATCATTTTCCACCTATTTTGTTTTGGAGAAAATTTTAGGGTGTTACAACTCTACCCCCCTTAAGATGAATCTCGTCCTCGAGATTCGACTGGAGCTTACTCAAACAACTGGGGATAAGACTTCCGAAGATCTTCTTCTCTTTCCCAGGTAGACTCTTCTTCTGTATACCGGTTCCACTGAACCTTGCACATCTTGATAACTCGGCTCCTGGTAACTCTTTCTGCTGTCTCCAAGATCTTGACAGGGTACTCTTCATAAGTGAGATCCTCTCCTATCTTGATCTCTTCCAGGGGAACTTGCTCTTCAGGCACTCTCAGGCATTTCTTTAGCTGAGAAACATGGAACACATCATGCACACCTGATAACTTTTCAGGTAACTCGAGCTGATAGGCCACTTCTCCACGTCTAGCTAAGATCCGAAAAGGACCTATGTATCTGGGTGCCAACTTTCCTTTCATGTTAAACCTCTTTACGCTTCTCATGGGTGACACTTTCAAATACACATAGTCTCCCACTTTGAAAACTAAGTCCCTCCTGCGAGTATCTGCATAACTCTTTTGTCGGGACTGAGCTATCCTCAAGTTATCTCGGATCATCCTTACTTGTTCTTCAGCATTTCTAAGGACATCCGGTCCAAACACTTGAGTTTCTCCTGTCTGATTCCAGAACAAGGGAGTTCTACACTTTCGCCCATACAAAGCTTCGAAAGGAGCCATTTTCAGACTCTTCTGGTGACTGTTGTTGTATGAGAATTCAGCGTATGGAAGGCTTTTATCCCAGCTAGTCCCATGCTGAAGGGCACATGCTCTCAACATGTCCTCCAAGATCTGATTTATCCTTTCAGTCTGCCCATCTGTTTGTGGGTGATATGCAGAACTGAAAGTCAGCTCAGTTCCCAAGGATTGATGTACTTGATACCAAAAGTGAGAAGTGAACTGTGTCCCTCTGTCAGACACTATTTTCTTTGGAACACCATGCAGAGACACAATCCTCTCCATGTACAGTTCTGCTAACCTCGCCCCAGTATAGGTGGTCTTTACTGGTAAAAAGTGAGCGACCTTAGTGAGACGGTCGACTATTACCCATATAGAGTCATAGCCTCTTTGTGTGCGAGGTAAACCAGTAATAAAGTCCATTCCCACTTCTTCCCATTTCCACTCGGGTATCTGCATAGGCTGTAACAGTCCTGCTGGTCTTTGATGTTCAGCTTTGACCTTCTGACAGGTGTCACATAGAGCCACATATTCTGCTACATCTCGTTTCATACCATACCACCAGTATTATCTTTCAGATCCAAGTACATTTTGGTGCTACCGGGGTGAATGGAATAGGCAGATTCATGTGCATCCCGCAAAATGGCATCACGGATAGCTTTCACATCGGGCACACAAATCCTCTTTCCAAACCAAAGAGTCCCATTAGCATCCATCCGGAATCCTGGTGCCTTTCCAAGCACTATGTTTTCTGCTATCTCTTTCAACTTCTCATCTTTCAACTGACCCTCACGGATTTCTTTCTCCAAGGTAGGTTCAACTGACATTTCCACCACATTGTTGGCAAAACATAGATTAAGGTATGCCATTTCAGCTCTCAACTCTGCTGACATGCGTTCCACTTGTAGACCGTTTGCGTAGGTTTTTCTACTCAAGGCATCGGCCACGACATTGGCCTTTCCCGGGTGATAATGTACCTCTAGGTCATAGTCTTTGATCAGTTCTAGCCAACGGAGTTCTTGTGAGGACACACATGAATATTAGATCAGCACATGTATTAGTTGATGACTATGTTTCACAAGTCATATACAAAGAGATGTCGAACTAATAATGTGGGCACATGTATGACATGGGGCTGATCTGACCCAACATGAGATGTTCTTATTATCTCTTTACACATCATGTACATTATGTCCTTCGACCTAAGATTGTGGTATGTACTCAAGATGTGAATCAACTTACTTAGGGAATATCAAACGCTACTTCGTAACAGGGTAGTTATAAAGATAGTCTTCGGGTTTGTCAGGAAATATGTTGTGAGACATAGACAATCGAAATGGGATTTGCCCCTCTCCATGCGAGAGAGATATCACTGGACCACTCAAATGATTGGATCATAAAATGCATGGTCGTGCTTAGGTTAAGTGTTAACCTATGAGTTGGACCAAATATTGTGTGGCAAGGGAATTGCGTGTATATGATTGTGGTGGTTCGTCTGATATGATCTTTGCGCATACATAGGAGTTGACACGTCTTGCTAGAGGCCGCTATCAACTATCGGACGAGTAGGAGTACTCAGGCCGTGTCTGTGCGTGAACCCATAGGGTCGCACACTTAAGGGGCTGAAAGCCTGATTCGAGTTGGACTCGAATCAGACCGGGATTAGGGTTTGCTAATGGGCCTCCAAGTCGGCAGGCTCATTAGGGTCGCCTATAAATAGAGGGGTGGGGCAGCCAGGGTTTTACCACATCATTAGACAAGGGCTGCTGCCGCTCTTCGTCCACGCCTGCTGCTCCTCGCGAACCTAGCAGTCCGGAGGCGCACCGCTTCCTCCCTGTACGTGTGGGATACCTCGGATGTGCTGCATCTGGAGAACAAGGACAAATCGCACGTGGAGACGTGAAGGACGGACGTGAGCAACTACCTGGCATCATTGCGACGCGCACGTCTACAGCGAGACGTCTTCTGCTGCATCTGCGCATCTAGTGGTAATCCCGTGATCTATAACTAGCAGTAGTTCCTGGTTTATGGGGTTGAAAATTTTTGTTTTCCGGCTAGCCTAGCATCCTCGTAACCCTTCAGTGGAATAAGAGTCATTACTGCCTCATTATAGATTCGGTTGTGTGCATATAGAGATATGTGCGGTTATAGATCAGTCTCTGATCTTGATTCAGGATCTTGTCGTGTTGGTCATGTAACGATCTACTCCTACTGGTCGAAATTCCACCATCGGAGTTAAGTGATACGTGTAAATCCAATCATGGCAAGATGGAGATTAATCAGATTGATCGAATCGAATCTAGGTCAAGAGCCGGATGCATGAGATGTGCGGCGACATGAGGAAATCAACAATAGGAGCGTTGTTCTGTAAAACAACCATAACTTTTGCATACGACCTCGGATTGAGATGAACTTTAAATGAAAATCGATCTATAGAAAATTTTACATCCGATTTTCACATGCTTTGTTGAATCTAGATTTGTGAAAAAGGCCGGGAAAATTATGTTTTCTGCGATTCAAGATTAGACGTCGGGAACGTTTAACTCTGTTTTGCAGGGATTGATGACTGGTATAGCCCTTATGTGTATGTGATGAATGTATATAATTGATTCATGGGATTTCACGTCATGTAATGTGATAATATGGCAGGAGCCACATAGATATGGTCATCAATTTGATGTAATGGCCTGCGTGCCAAATTGTGATGATCCTACTCGCGACTATGTAATTGTCCTATTAATTACGCTAGTTGTAGCTGGTCTTGGTGGATTCATCACTGGAGGATGGCGTACATGTACCATGTGTTTACACTAGATTTTGGACCGAAAAGGATTTGTTATTTTGCAAACACAAACGACTGATTTATTAAAAGGAGATCGGCTAGAAAAATAAGAGAAAGCCTACTTGGGTCCAGACACAACCGAAAAAAGTTCATGTGGGCCAACGTGACGGGCTTTGGAGACCTGTCGGGTTCCAACAAAAGAGTTCAAGTCCGGATCGTCTTTGTATCCTAGTTTTTGTAAATCACACAAAAAATCAATCAATACATCGGCCACCGGCCAAAACCCTAGGAGTAGGAGTAAGGAGAGAACTCGGCGGAACCTTCAACCAGGTAGGGCTGCATCGGCTAGACCGACCTCCGGTTTGCTTGTAAGTTTCACCAATGGCTCGTGTTATAGTTCAATAAGGCTGTATTTGACATCGACCAAACTCTTGTTTAGCTATGACATGGGTTAGTTATCAGTTTAAGTTTATCTTTTGTAAGACTATCTTGACTCTGATCAATCTCTTGCTTTAGTTGATCTTAACTAGTTATCGAATTTATTAGTTTTGGCAAGCTAATGGATTCATTAAGTTATCGATGTTGTTTATGCTTTTTAATGTTTTCTTTAGATTTAAACAATATCTTGCCCAATCAGGATTGACAAACTAGTTTAAGCTTAAATGTTGTTTAGTTTCGGCTGTCCAAGGGCTTCATACGCTTACAACAAGGAAAATAGTCGATCTAAGCTTCTCATCGACTATTTTGTCAATCTTGATTGTTACATGCTGTGCATTTGAGATATTCGATAAAATTGTAGTTTGATCTAAGAAAAAGGTAGATTTGATCTAGCATGTTTATTACGGCTGTATTTCCGAACCCCACTGATACGTATGATAGATTAGATTTGCTTGATCTTGAACCAAATCCTGGTTTTAACGGATAGATCTTGTTCGTGCTTCATGGACCCTGTATCGGCTAAAATAGCCGATCCAGTTACGCTTCCTTCATAATGTATGCTTTTAAGCGACATGAAATCAATGGATCTGCTCGTTGTATCGGACGTAATCTAGGTTGGTCATCATTATGGTTGTATGGAGACACCCCACTGTTGCTGTACAAGTTACTTTATCGATCTATTTGTTATTATGGCTGCATGGAAACACTCCGCTGTTAACAAATAGAACTGCTTATGCAATTAGTCAATCTATTGATTTCATGTCATTTAAATGTATACATAGATCTCTGTTCTATTTACATGTTTAAGCTTATCGGCTGTTGTTTATTCTAAACTCCTTCTTTACATATACACTTGCCGTTTCGCTTCAAATATTGTCAATGCTTTAATCTTCTCTTGGGAGTTGACTTTGTAGTCAATGTCCTGTAATAGTGGATATATCGGAGCCGTATGATTTGGAACTGTCTGGCACCAAACCAGCAGGTTCGACAATTTGACGCATTTTCTTTTCATTGTCAATTACAGGTCAAATTGACTGGCACGTCCGGAGTCGTTCTCACCAAGATTCGGCACTGCTATCTCTTGAAGGTCCAGGAGGTCAAGACCTTGCTCTGCACGGCCTCTGAGGATCGTGGTTGAGTGTGTTGGCCCTTCGGTCAAATTTCGCGTCAACACATTCTTTTGGCACGCCCGGTGGGACAACAGTCGTTTGATCATGACGATCGACAATGATGAAGTTTTGAACGTGACGATGGATGAACTCCCAGAAGAACTCCAACGCTTGATAGAGCAAACTGTTGAGCAATATCAGAACATGTGTTTGCTGAGTTTCAGCAAAACCAGAGATAAGAAGATCATCCAGAAGTCTCATCTTCCAACGGTAGTTCTAGAAGGACACATTGATCTGATGATCCAAATACAACACAATGCCATGCAAGAAATAATTAGCAAAGCAATGTCTGCCACGCTGATTGCTCACAATGAGACTTTCCTCAACAGTCTCTCAAATGCCATTAAAGAAGCTTTCAACTTGAGTAACGATAGAAGAGGTCTGACATACACAGATGGGAGTAATCAAGGGGCTAGAACTTCTGGAGGTCCACAGATGTACAGTCCCAATGGCAATGGAAATCAAATGATGGTTAGCCCGGGGGGCATTACGCAACAACAATTGCAACAGCCGAATATGAGTAACAACATGTACTCATCGGCTATAAAAATAGCTCCACATGCAAGAAGGATTACCATAGATTTCAATGCATCACCTTATCAAGGGAATGTAACACCTGGTGATGTTCCTCCTGGGTATCACTATGTGACAAATTTTTATACTTTAGATGCTCATGAAAATCCAGGGTATCAAAATAATACTTTCGAGGGGCAGAACATCAGCTATTAGGGGCCGGTGAATCAAGTGGATCAGTTGATGAGCTGAGTTACTGATATGGATCAGAAACAGTTTGGTTTGACACCAAAGAATACATTAACTGGCTATAAGAAACAATATCCAGAATGGTATGATCAAGTTGTCTTCCCTCCAGGGTATAGAGTTCCTGATTTCACCAAGTTCACAGGAACAGGCTCAGTGACCACTATGGAGCATATAACTCAATTCCTAGTCCAGCTTGGGGAAGTCCGGATGTTTCATCTATCTCTGTCGGGCTCGGCCTTTTCATGGTTTTCATCCCTACCACCCAACTCTATTCAGAGCTGGGAGGATTTGGAAGACAAGTTCCATAAATACTTCGACTCTGGAGTTTTGGAAAAGGGAGTAGTGGACTTAGTCGATATAACACAGGGAAACAATGAGTCTGGATGCCAATATCTGCAGAGGTTCATAGATATGAAGAGTCAATGCTACACCTTGACATTATCTGAAAAGGATGTGAAATATAGCTTTGATATCACTAAAGCCGATAAGATATTCGACTATTTGCTGGAGAAAGGTCAAATCAAGTTGACCGGGAACCACAATATTCAATCGGCCGAGGAGCTCAAAAATAGAAGGTACTGTAAATTCCACAATTCTGGTACTCGTACTGCTAACAATTGTAGAGTTTTCAGAGATATGATCCAGAGAGCCATTGCTAAGGGAAGGATTGGCCTAGAGAAAGCCAAGGGTATGGGCATCAATGGCCATCCCTTTCCAGCGAACATGGTAGCTCCTGCACCTCGAAGTGAAATCAAAGTGTTGACTTCTGACAAAGCCAAAGCAGCTGGGATAGTCGATCCGAAGGAACAACTAACAACTAAGGAGTATCAGGAGATGAAAGGGAAAAACACTGATCGACATGATTTCCCTGAGACTTCGAAGGCTGGTGAAGCAAGGAGACGTCCGACTGTAGGAATTCTATTGAATAAATGGCAACGTCAGAAAGAAAGAGATCAAATGCATAAGAAGAGTGATGAACAAGAATACCAAGAGTGGCTTGAAGATGAGGAATATAGAAGATCTCGAGAGGAAGAAAGGCGTATCAAAAATGAAGAGAAGAATTATTGGGATTGCCCTTTCTTCAGACATTGCTGGAATGAAGGTTTAAAACTTCCTACTCTTCGTAATTGCCTGGAATGTAGTGAACAATATTGGGAGTATAGGCAGTCGAGAGACAACCGCCGATCTGTGCATGAAAGATTAGGATTTGAAAGAACAGATCAGCGCGTAAAAAATGAGAGTGTTCATGATCGGCTTGGAATAAAATTAGCCGATCAGGATCATCCTTGCCAAGAAGGACAATGGTGTTTGGGTGGTTTGACCAGAAGCCAGAAGAGACGGGTTCAGAGATTAAGGAATGATGAAGATCATAAGAAGAGACCCAAAGTCTGGCAGGTAAAGTAGATAGCCGATAAGAAGGAACCGTCGGCTAATATATCTACTCTATTCATGTTACCTGCTGAGTTCAGATCTGCTGATCATGAAGAGAAATTTGATGTTGAAGAAACAGTTGCTCAGTGGATCTATCAAGCAGAAGGAGCTACGTTTCAAAAGCCTGAAAAGCATTCCCATCTAAAGGCTTTTTATTTAAAGGGGTTTGTTGATGGAAGGCCTTTGAGCAGGATGTTAGTTGATGGAGGTGCGACTGTTAATTTAATACCATATGCTACCTTCAGAAAACTTGGAAAGACCGCAGAGGACTTGACTCAAACCGATATGAGATTGATAGACTTTGCTGGGAACGTATCGACTACCAAAGGTGTTGTATGTGTAGAATTAACAGTTGGCAGCAAGAGTTTGCCTACTACTTTCTTTGTAGTCGATGCAAAGGGTTCATACAGTGTACTGCTTGGAAGGGATTGGATCCATGCTAACTGTTGTGTTCCATCTACCATGCACCAAAATGTGATACAGTGGATCAGAGACACTATAGAAGTGGTACCAGCCGATTCAACTGTGAGCATTGTATATTCTGATCCTAATGATTGGAACTTCGAAAATGTAGAGTGCTTCTCTGGGAAAGTTCATGAGGAAGGTTTCATCAAGATGTTTGATGATGGCCAATAGTCGATCCAAGCAGTCGGCTTTAAAAAATATATCTAATGGATTATCCAGTCAGTGAAGATGAAAGCAAGATGGGTGAAGGTTTTACATCAGCCAAGGAACTAGGAGTTGTTAGACAATGACAAGTCGAGGCCGATGTATTTTTGGGAGTTATGTTTAATTTTGAGTTTGCATAGGGGTTTAGCCCTATTGTAATTTTATAGTCGATACTAAGGTATCGCCTTCAGAATAAAATAGCCGATACTGAAGAAATATCACCTTTAGAACATTCAACAAAGAAATAAAATCAGGGAAAGTTTGAAAACTCAATAACAGCATAGAGAATGTCAAGCATAAATATGTAACATATTTATTTAAAGCCTGGCGATGCAGGGACAGTTTTTGCAGATGATCAGTTTGTTCGGACAGATAAGACCGAATTTATAGAAAGACATTAAAAGCAACTACTCTAAGTGGAGCTTGTTCAGGAGGTTCTCCAGGCGTGTCACCTCCGCCACGGCGAGCCCTAGCGGCTCGAATTCTTCCACCAGCTCCCTGAAATCATCCCTTGTTCTGGTGCCGACGGAGGGGGCAACTTCCCCAGAGATTTCAGCACCGCTGAGCTTTGCTCCGGCCAAAGCGAAGGTGGCACCATGGCTAATGGCATGACCAGTTCCCTGGTGCGCACCCCGACATCTTCAAGGCGCGCCTTCAGCGTCACCCCTCGGATGTTGACGAAGTCGGCGATGGCCGTGGCCAGCCCCGGGAGCTAGTCGAGTTGGTGCTGGAGCTCTGCATTCAGACAGGAAAGATTAAAGTTAAAGATAGCCGATTTAAACAAACATGAGAACGAATCGACTAAATGTTCAAACAAGCAGTTACCAAAATCAACCAGAATAACTGTGCAAAAGATGAATGATTCTAATCAAAGGTGATGAATCAAAAGGTCTGAGAATGTAATACCAGCGACCTTGGCGTCGGAGGCCTCCAAGTGCTCCAAGGTGCTGTCCAAGCGGGCGCGGAGGAGTCCTAGCTCTTCCTCGGGGTGAGCCGCTCAGCGGCGTTCCTCTTCCAAGAGACGCCGAGTGTTGGAGTAGCCCCGGATGAAGGCCCAAGCATCCTCATCCAGTGCCAGTCCATAACCCGACGGAGGTCGGCTAGGGCCTTCGCTGTCCGCCAGAGGAGAAGGGCTATGAAAAGGGAGAAAAGGTTAGGGTTTTCTCTTGAGTAAAGAAGAAATTTTGAGGCACGAAGAAGATGGTTGTGAAAGGATTGTTACCCAAGCACGCGACGACGGGTCACCGGAGGGCCCTCAACAGACTCCTCCTCGGCAGGGTGCTTGCTGCGATTGTCTGCCATTGATTTTGCTTGTTGGTTGAAGAAGAAGAGCAGTCGACGGTTGAAGAGAGGAGAGGCCGAGGAATAATACGATGGATGTGTGGTGTGTTTAGGGAGCCGACGTTTTGTATTTATAAGGAAAAATAAAGAAAGAAAAAGGACATCGGTTTGAGAGGCTTCAGATCTAGATCCTAAGGTAAATCGACTAAGTGATAGATGCAAAGGCCGTTTGGGTGCTGATCGGCTGAACAATAGGTGGTGAAACATGTGGATGACGTCGGCTAAGAATAGCTGATAGAACATCAAATGTTAACAAATGAGTGATAAAGAAGGTGACGTTTACAAAGATGGATAAAAAGTTAAAGATTACAAACAAGCAAAGTTACATGTTCAGTACAGATCTTAATACATTTAGAGCATTCAAATGGATGGTATCTATATCAGCTATCTTCTTTTGATCTTCTTCAATCGAGCCTGGAATTGGTTTCTTCTTACTCTTGATGTGTTGAAGCTCATTACGAAGAGATGTCATCTTTTTCTTCTTGTCTTGGACTATATTTGAAATTTTGGCCAGGATTCCTTCCTTTAGTATGATCTGTTCATTGATGACTCGAAGCCTTTTAGTTAGTTGATCCCTTTCAGACTCCAGGGAAGATAGGTCACCAATGAGGACAGTGGAGTTATTGTTCAATTGGTCTATTTGGTCCTTTATAGATACCATAACAGAGACACATTGTTGCTCCTTATTGGGAAGTTCAGCCTGGGCTTCACGTGCCATAAGTTTAGCTTTGGCTTCAGTGAATTCTGATTGAAGGAACTCTATGTGGACAACATGAACCAGAGCTTTGTTGAGGTCATCTGGTATATCATTTTTTTATCAGATCAAAGATTTCTTTGATTCCTTTTGCATCTTGTACCAGATCGGCTATATTGACCTCCAAAAGAGGAAGTAACAGTTGGAGCCGAGCCCTGATCTCATCAGAAAGCTTTCTGGGAGATTCTGGTATAGAGGTTTCTTCTTCATCCATGTAATCCTTCAAATCGAAGGGGATGACAGGAGAATAGGACTGTCCTTGTTCCTATACAGATAAGTGTATGAGTGATTATAAGTAGGAAACTGGTTGAAAGAAAAGGATGTTATTTGAAGTACCTGATCAAATGAGATAATTTGAAGTTCAGGGGCAGCCGATGAAGACTCAAGGAGTATATCTAAAATGAAATTTTGTCAAATTTTGGAGTCATTTATTACAGAAATAAGATCATCGACTAAAAATGCACCTGGTAATGGTAGAGGAGGTTCCTGATGAATTTCAGGGGAAGGAGGCAGCTCAGATTCAGTGTTCTGGGTGTCAATCTCTTGTGTGCCCTGCTCCTCAGATTGAAAGGCAAAAGAGGAAAATTAGAATCAGAAGTTAAATATAAGAAGGAAAAGATTTTCTTCACCTTTGTAGTGGCATCCTTCATTGACTGATTGCTTTCAGAAGTGTCTTTCTTCTTCTTTTTTGTTGTGATTTTGATATTGGGCTTATCAGTCTTGGACTTCTTGGCTTTGGAAGGACCAACCTCCTTTATGAAAGTACTAAGGGGTTGGTCATCAGGAATTTCAGAGACTTTCCTTTTCATCAAAGTTTTTATGGTGGGAGCATCACAACCAATTCTTGGGTGTGGACACCATATGTTATAATTTGCTTTGGGAGGAATCAAGCTAATCAGATCCTGCATGTGTTTACAAAGATACCAGATGGTTAAATACTAGAAGTATAATATTGAAGAAAGGGAAAAAGAAAGAGTAGAGACATACTTCATCAGTTGTTTGAAAATCTGGGTCCAGTTTTAAGCAGTATGAAGACACCGCTTCATTGAAAAGATGGAGACTCCATTGTTGCCACCAGTCATTAAAAGAAGATGAGGTAAAAGGTCGACAGTTCCATTCTTTGATCATCTCCAGAGAAACAGATTACTCCAGCTGGAGGATTCTCTGGTATTCCAATGTAGTCTCCACTGCTTCCCTCGGCCTCAACTTGTCAGCAAAGAATAGAGCAGCGGGACTTGGCCAAAACCCATCTGTCTAGCTGCTATGACAGGATGATAAAGTTCATAGGACATTGGGGTTTTTCTCTACCATGTTTGATTTCAGTGGGCAGAAGACAATGTTTCATTAATTGACACAGAATTTTCCAACCTTCATCATCGCATTCTTTCTGGAATCTGAATGAATATGGATTTTCGAGCTCTACAATGTTTGGGTATTGAAACCAGTTGAAGAATGATGCTGAAAAACCCCGATAGAAAGTTTTGAAGAAGAAGCTGATTGATTCATCAATAGTTATCATAGCTGCAGCTTCTCCGAAAGAAGTGCTCCTTCTCATCTTGGCTTCATCAGCTAGTTGTTTTTTCTTGGTCCTCTGAGTAAGATGAAGGGAAGGATAGAGTTCTCAAATCTAGAACTGTCAATCTATGAAAGTGAAGGTTCAGCCAGAGTTGAAGTAACCACCAAGGTCCAGTTATTGATGGGATACCTTTATTTTCCATCAAACTCTGAGAGACTTTATTCAACATACTGTACAAAGCACCTAGAAGATATTTTCCCAGAGGGATATTTGAATTCACAGGCAACATCTCTGCTAATACCAAGAAATTTGATGTTGGGCCACAACTTTGTGCACATAATAAGTATTTCTCCAACCACATATTCAAAAATGTTATATGCTCTCTTTCTGAAATACTGCTCTGAGGGGTATTAAAGGAAGAAATATAGTTAGACCAACCACCAGATTTAAGATTTCCAAGTTTAGTGGAAGGCTTGACTTGGAGGTTGTGTGGGTTGATGGATCCAGTGATATTCAGGTCGGTCAGCATGTGCACATTGGCTAAAGTTGGAGTCATGGGCCCTTGCTTGAACATAAAGGCGTTGAAGGTACCAGACCAAAAAGCAAGCAGCCTTCAGCATTGACTCATTTCTTCTCATATCAACTAAAGACAGAGTAATGCACTAATCCAAATTGCGGAGAATCCAATCTAATTTCTTCTTGGCTTCTACCTTAATTAGTTAATCCCTCCAACCTGAGATGATTGACGACCAATTTCTGAAAGGAGTCTTTCCCCAATGTTTTGACTGCAAGTCTGAATTCTTGAAGGGAACCCTTTGGGTTTCTGCAATAATAACCTCGGTAGGGTCAAGGTTACCTACCGGACCAAGGAAGAAATCATTTGGGCTATCATGTATAAGGATAAGGATTTGGTCATGAAGCGCCTGAAAATTGAAAAAATATGAGGAAAATGCAGAGTAAGAGGTCATCAAAAGTGGGAGAGACTGAGACAAAATTTCTTACTTCAGGGATGGAGTCTTGAGTCGCCATTTGATTTGCGTAGGCACTTAAGCTTGAAATTCTTGAAGATTTTTTCGCTTAAGATCCTATGGCAGCGGAATTGTTCAAAGGTTAGGGTTTGAGGTCTGACTCTGAGGGGAAGCAACGGTTGAAAGGAAGACTCAGCTGATCGGCTAAAAGAGGATGCTCAGTTGATCGACTAAAAGGAAAGGAGTGGCAATTCTGGAATAAAATAAATTTCATACCAAAATTGGGGGCATGTGTTTACACCAGATTTTGGACCGAAAAGGATTTGCTATTTTGCAAACACAAATGGCTGATTTATTAAAAGGGGATTGTTGACACCTCGAGTGGCACGCAGAAGAAACCGCAAGCGCACGACTGTCAGTTGTAGCTTTTCAACTCAGAGTATTCCAGGGTATCCAATCCACGAGGAACGCGAAGTGATTTTGAGAAAACTAGGGGGATAAGGATATCTAGGATAGATGAAGGGGAACGGGCACTATCTACTGGGGTAGATCCTAGTTCTATTAGACTTCTACTGATTTAAGTTCTCTACTAGTGTACCGTGGGCGTACTAGCCTTTACCACTGACTTAGGTTGAACGCTAGCACAACGAGCCCTACTGTTAAACTAGACCAACTACGTGGTGGAATTCAAGGCGCACAGGACTGTCACCACCTGCTTGCTACCACAGATATCCGGGGGCCTAGCCGTATTCACTGGCAATATATAGCCTAAGTACCACACTTAATCTATATATTACTACTACTAGCCCTGTACTAGAACTAGAGCACTTGAAACTAATATCAAGCAATGAAACGAGTACACAAGTACTGAAAATAAATACTTGAAGATAAAATAAATACTAAGTTACCAAAGTTGAAGCGCAGAGCAGAGAGAAGCAGAGGTCTCCGACAACTCCAGAACTCTCCAGACTTCTACTCGTCTCCTCTCCAGCTCCTCTTCTAGTGAGACACTCACACTCTCTCTAATCTCTCTAGCATAGCAAGTGTGCTGATCTAACCAAATGGTGAAGACTGATGTGAGGCTCTCCAAATGAGAACTCTAGGGGCCTATTTATAGTGCTAGGAAGCTAGGGGGTACTTATAGAGTGAAGGGAGGTCGGTTAGGGTTTAGGGGGTGGCGCCCGCTGTTGATGGTCCCTAAACACTTGTTTTAACATCAACATTTTACCCAAAAATTCAGAAAAAAGGCATGAAAAGTAGTCAAATAGGTTTTAAACTAACCAAATTCCACATGTCCATAGATTTTTATTTGAATGCAGGATTTGGACCAAATTTGGAGAATGGACCCATCAGGGGCCGAGACCACTCACCAGGGCCCATTCGGGCCCTAGTGGGGTGGCGCCGCCACCCCTAGGTGGCGCCCAAACTTCTCCTCTGCCATGTCACTGATCCGTGTGACCACCCCAGGGCCAAATCTTAGCCCTCAGTCACTAGGTCGGTGGCATCGGAGGGCTTAGGAGGGAGTGGCGTGGATCATGCATGCCGCCATGCAAAGAAGCACATGCTCAATTTGTGACACCCTAGTGTCAAGCACTGCATTAGGCGCTGCAATTAGCTATTAAAAGAGCATAAGCAATGCATTGCACCATTTCATGAGCATGAGAGTGTTTTGTCTTTGTTTATTTATTTGGATGTGGATTTGTATTGGATTTGTTTGTTTGAGTGGATTTCTGTTTTGGCAAAGAGTTTTATAAAATAGAGAATATTGAGTAGAGTGCTTTTCATGTTGGAGTTTTGACCTAGTTCAGATTAGTTTGTTAATAAAAATAAGTCGAACAAAATGGTTTATACTTTAAAATTGGCTTTGTTTCTGTGGAGGATTTAAAAATGGTTTTCAGAAAAAGTGTCCTATATGAAAGTTGTAGAGAAAATTATTTCGAGAAACTTTTATATTTGGGTCAAAACCTAGTTTGGAGTTTTTGAAACTGTTTTTGAGTGGTCAAAGTTTGAAAAGAATTTGGAAAAAGGAAAAGGAAAACGATTTCTCCCGCGCCCCACCTTTCGACCCATCTGGCCTTTTCGGCCCGACTCGCGCGCGCCGGCCCAGCTCGGCCACGCACCCCGCGCCGCTCGCCAGCGTTCGCCCGCGTGCCGCGCGCGCCGCGCGCTGCTGCCGCTGACATGCCGCGCCGTACGCCGGCCGCAACCGCCACGTGGCCGCCGCATGCTGCCGAGGATCCTCGCCGGCCACTCCTCGCTCGATCCTCTCTCACCCGAGCACGCAAGCTATCTCCCCTGGCCACTCTCCGCTCGCCTCGCCTGCCGCACCCGCTCGCCGTGCACGGCATCACCGCGCTGCCTCGCCGACCGCGCCGCCGTGGTCCCGCCACGACCACTGGCCGGTCAAGCCGATCAAAACCCCGAGCACCCCTTCACTCCCTCGCTCACCCGCACACACAACTCGCACTCGCTCTCTCACTCTCGCTCGCATTCTCGCCCATGCACGAACACGAACTGAGCGCTCCCCGCTCGCCGCGACCACCGCCGCAACCACCCCTCTCCGTTCTGACCTCGTCGGAGCACCTCCCTTCGATTCCCTCCGTACACCGCTCCGCCTACACCGTGCACATGCCGTGCGCACGTTGTCGTCCCCGACCGAGCCCCTTCGCCGCCGGAGGACGAAGCGCCTCTTTCGGTCCGTCAGTCGCCACCGCCGAGCCGCAACGCCGTTCTTCCCCAACCCGAGCTCCACCGACTCTTCTTCTTCATCTTCGAGCTTCACCGAGTCAAGGCAAGTTGAGAACACCACCCAGTCTCAACGCTACCGTCTTCTACCACCCGTTTCTCTCCGGCCGAGCGCCATGGCCGTCCGCCGCGGACCTCGCTCGTGGCCAAGCTCCTCTGGAGCCACCCGAGCCAAACCAACCCCGTAGCTGTGCTCCTTAGGGTTCTCTCGAGCTTTTGCCTCCTCCAATTTCTCCGGCCGCCGCCGGAAACGGCGTAGCCACGCGTTGCCGCCATCACCGTGCGCCGCCGCTCGCCGCCGGCATGCTCCGGCCGTGCGCTAGCCAAACCACCTACACCACTCGATGCGCCTCGTCGAGACGAGTTCGCAAGCCTAGCTTACCCGCCGGCGACTTCACCGTCGGCAAGGAATCGACGGTCAAACCTCTCCCCTGTTTCCGTCTCGCCTGAGCCCTCGAGCCAGGCCTCGGACGGGCGTTTGTTTTTCCGTCTCGCCCGAGCCCTCGAGCCAGGCCTCGGACGGGCCTGTGTTTTTCCGTCTCGCCCGAGCCCTCGAGCCAGGCCTCGGACGGGCGTTTGTTTTTCCGTCTCGCCCGAGCCCTCGAGCCAGGCCTCGGACGGGCGTGTGTTTTTCCGTCTCGCCGAGCCCTCGAGCCAGGCCTTGGACGGGCGTGTGTTTTCCGTCTCGCCCGAGCTCTCGAGCCAGGCCTCGGACGGGCGTTTGTTTTTTCCGTCTCGCCCGAGCCCTCGAGCCAGGCCTCGGACGGGCGTGTGTTTTCCGTCTCGCCCGAGCCCTCGAGCCAGGCCTCGGACGGGCGTGTGTTTTTCCGTCTCGCCCGAGCCCTCGAGCCAGGCCTCGGACGGGCGTGTATTTTTCCGTCTCGCCCGAGCCGTCGAGCCAGGCCTCGGACGGGCGTTTGTTTTTCCGTCTCGCCCGAGCCGTCGAGCCAGGCCTCGGACGGGCGTGTGTTTTTCTGTCTCGCCCGAGCCCTCGAGCCAGGCCTCGGACGGGCGTGTGTTTTTCCGTCTCGCCCGAGCCCTCGAGCCAGGCCTCGGACGGGCGTTTGTTTTTCCGTCTCGCCCGAGCCCTCGAGCCAGGCCTCGGACGGGCGTGTGTTTTTCCGTCTCGCCCGAGCCCTCGAGCCAGGCCTCGGACGGGCGTGTGTTTTTCCGTCTCGCCCGAGCCCTCGAGCCAGGCCTCGGACGGGCGTGTGTTTTTCCGTCTCGCCCGAGCCCTCGAGCCAGGCCTCGGACGGGCGTTTGTTGTCCGCCTCGCCCACGCCTCGAGCCAGGCCTCGATCGAACCCTCGGGCACTGTCTCGTTCGAGCCTGGCCTCGAGCGAGCACACCTATTCCGTACGCCGAGTGTTTTCCAGAAAACGTTTTCCAAAATGTTTTTCTATTTCCCGTAAATGCTTGTTTATTTTGTAGATCCTGTTTTGTTAGTCCAAATGGGGTGTTTTCAGTTTTGCTAGTTTGTTTATGAGTAGATCTACCCTGGAAAAATATAAAAGTATTTTTGGTAGGAGTTAATTTTACTGTTTTCTTTTATTTCAGTTTATATGCTTTTGCTAAGATAAATGGTTATATATGTTTTCTGGTTGAGATAATTCCTGGAAAATTTTGTGTAAGTTTATTATCCTGTTTTATACATGTGAAAAATATATAATGCACTGTTTATGTAGAAAAAGTTTCTGTTATGGTTAAAAGTCCTTTTTGGCTGATTTCTTTGAGTAAAGGTTAAGGTGTTTTATATGTCGAGTTAAAATGTGGGAAAATTTGTACAGTCTCTGTTTATAAGGTTCAAGCTAAGAAAAATTAAAGCATGACCTTTTGTGTGGAGAAATCTGAAGTTGCTTTACAAAGGTGCTTTTCTGTGTTTTCCTTTGAAAATTCATGTAAGAAATAATATAATGTTTCTGTTCATGGGACTTTCTTAATAAGCATAAAATATGAAATAGAATCTGGGAAAAATATGAAATAGAGTGGTGCACCCTTTTACAGTAGGGTTGTAGTTCAAAGTACTTTTTTGGACAGTTTGCTTGTTATTTTTATATCTACAGTTCTGTATTTTATTTTTGGCTGAAATTTGTTCAGTGGAGTCCAGCAACTGTTGTTTGCCTTCTGGAATTTTCGTGGATTTTTCTGAGTCCAGAAAAGTGCACTTGCAGTTCAAACCTAAGTTTCTTTTGATTTATTAAATGAGAAATAGGTGAATAAAAAGATTTTGTTTTATGAATTAAATAAGTATTTACCTCAATGGTTCAACAAGTTGGTTTTGTTGGTTTGCAAGAAATGCTCTTTCTCATACCACACATCTCGCACCCCGCATTTAAATATTTATTATTCGTCGCATGCAATAGGATTGACACTCCCGGAACCCGACCAGGAGCCAGAGACAAACGCCGAGCAGCAGATCCCGGAGCTCCTGCAAGCCGAGGAAGTCGACCCCGCCAGCGACACTAACTTGCCCGAGTGCCCCTCCCACGAGGCCTCGGTCTTCACCCAAGGCAAGCCCCGGAGCATTCTAAGTCTCCCAGTATTTACAATTAAAATTACTTGAGTCCTTTTATACTGTGATGCATTAGGTCTAGGAGTTGAATGAATCCTATTTGCTGCATTACCATTCCTTGATGATTGATTAATATCTACCTTGTTATCCTGTTATTTATTTGCAATGTAGAATTGCTTAGCCTGCTTAATAAAAGTAGTAGTTAAGGATGTCTCCGTAATACCCTGATGGGTATTTATTGGATCACGGTTGGCTATATTTGCTATCGTGGAAAAGAACCTGAGTAGTAATGAAATACGGTCAACTGGAAGGCAAGGCACAAGTTTGAAAACTTGGGGCAGTCCGTCCGTTGGATCGTGTAGGTTTGTATCGATGTTGGCCCTCGTTCATTTTTGAACGCGCCCTTTTACTTAGGGATATGTCGGTGCCGTAATCATCGACCCCAAAGCCGGTTAGAAGCTGTTCGGGCCGGTCTCAACCCGTGTCGTGCCCTCTAGTATGGAAATTGCGATCTGCCGCGTGAGGCCATCGCCAGGTTCCAATTGGGCGGTCCGTGCTTGAACCGCGGTGATTACCACCATGAACAAGCGTCGAGCGGTTGCCCAATGCATGGACCCGACGGGGAAAGTGTGGGCTGGTATTAAAGGTCTTTCACCAGCTGGTTTGGAATTCGATTCGAGTCGCCGTCTCCCCCGGTTAGTGGGAAACTATGGCGAGCTTCACCACGATACAACTCCATGTGATATCTAAAGGTTCAACTAAAATGTGGACAAGTCAACTGGATATGGTTATAATATTTGTGTGCTAGACTCAAGTGTGTGCAATAGTTCAGGTGCAAACCTAGAAGAAGGAATAGGTATAAAAGATGACAGCTCATTAACTTCACTAATACTTCGCTTATCTTAAATTGAGCTTTTCGCGAATTCAAGATCCCAGCTCCACCCCAAAAAGGCCTTGCATGTCCTTGGTGTCTTTATTTTTAGTTGGACGGGTAAGTCTAGCTGAGTACATTCCAGTACTCAGGGTTTATCCCGTTTGTTGCAGATGGCCAGGTCTACTTCGGCTATTGTAAGCACGGCCTCTACCTAGTGGAAGGTGATGAGGAGTAGGCCCAGGGCAGGGTCGTCCAGAAGCTTTCCCCTTTTCTTTTGCTGGACCGAGACTACTAGTGGCACATTATCTTAAAAAGGGAGGAGTGAGTTGTGTCGAGTGGATTTATCAAAACAATGTTTTATTTGGACCACATGTGTGGTGATCGTGCTTTAAACTATTTCAGCTTCCGCACTTTTAAACTCGGTATTGTAATAACTTCGTTTTAAATTCGCACTCTGATATTTTAAATTCGGTTTCATTTTCGTTATGATGTATCTTTACGAATGTAATCCTTGAACGATGCGATCCTGTATGATGTATGGTGTTAGAAATCCTTCGAGATTTCCGGACTACCGGGGTTGTATGGGTTCAAGTATCGGTCGAAGTCAGACGGATTTGGCTAAGATAATACTTGAGCTCTTATAATCAGGATGGTTCCGCCACAGCTGGTATCGGAGCATTGTTCAAGTGATTACCTCCGTAAAGAGCTATTTTCAAACTAAAATGGGTATTTCAAAACTATTTTCAAAACTATTTTCAATTACTAAGTGTGCCCAGTCTCGTCCTTAAGCCCTATACTAGGAATCAGGTGGTCTAACTGCTAACAGGGGTTCAGGGTTTTGCTTCATGCTGGATCTTTATTTGCTGGTCCATTCTCGGGAAAAAGAGAATGCATCGATCGCGAAAACATGCATAAAATGATTTTGTGAGATATGAGAGCATGACCGTCCAACCGTCGGTCTAGGTGAGAATTCTTATACCAAGTATGTGCGAGCTCCACGCAGACCCATACGAGGGTATCAATGTTTTCGAGGGTATTTTCTATATTGGTGCATGGTGTTTAGTGTTGGCTTCTATGTGTTGCGCATATTAGTCAATACTTAGTTGCTTTATCATTGGGAATTTCTTTGGGCTGAAATGGATCTTCTGCAGGTACACTAACTATGCGAACGAGTAGAACGGGTAGATAACGCATGAGAGATCGTTCTTACCACCGACTAAAACGTTAGGACTTGCGAGTCATGTTAGTGAGTGAGAACGTAAGTACGATCATGCATCATGTTTATATTCTTGCATTTACATTACCTCCCCTTAAATTAAAAGTTGTCTCTTTTCTATAAAATATGCCAACTTAGTCTCCGTCTCACGAGAGTTCGAAACCCTTTTGTTTCTACAGATGGCCCGGACCAAGTTGACTGCTCGCAAGGCCACCGGAGGCAGAGGAGTTCCGCGTCATCGCTTGGCCACCAAGCTGACCCGGAGGACGTTCTTGACCTACTTCGGGTTGCCGACTATCCTTTGGAGGATTTTGCAGGCAGTGGGTTATGAGGAAGGACAGGAGCCCAAGTACTCCTGGCAGAAGGAGATCTACGGGCAGGATTCCCTGGTTATGGTAGAGATCAAGGTCAAAGCCTTGCCTGCCAAGCCGCACTGGACAGGATGGACAGAGGTCACCAGAGGCACTTGTGCCAAGGATGGAGCCAACAGGGCAGCATACCTAGTGCTGAAGGATATCATCGCCCGCTTCCCCGCCGACCTGGCAAGTGCGATGGCAGGAGTGTTTCCCCGTGGATCACTTTTCCCATTGCGCTGGAAGCAGACTTCGGAGTCAGTCTTGACAGGGAGCCCAGAGGAGAGGTTCTACTGTGAGACGCCTGCGATGAGCGCCACCGGAGCTTTGTTGGGTGTGTGTGAGAGTTTGGAGCACACTCTCGGGAGCGTGTCCTTCACCCTCACAGCCACCTACCAGAGCAAGAGGAAGCTTCAGGAGGACTTCGACGCTGAGGTTGCTCGTCTGCAGGAGAGGATTCAGCAGCTCACTCTGGAGCATGACGACGCCCGCACCACAGCAGCAGCACAGTCCACTACCAGGACAGTTGCAGAGCAGATGTACCTGACTACCGCTCTTCAGAGGGATGAGGCCCGCACCGCGCTCGACCAGCTCAGAGAGGGAGCCCACCTGTTGATACAGCAGATACACGGACAACAGGCCTATATCGA
The DNA here is from genome assembly GCA_009763385.1 of Coix lacryma-jobi var. lacryma-jobi. Lineage (NCBI taxonomy): Eukaryota > Viridiplantae > Streptophyta > Magnoliopsida > Poales > Poaceae > Coix > Coix lacryma-jobi. The sequence continues at coordinate 193,048 of CM019827.1, forward strand.
CCAGCTCCACGAGGCCGTCCACCAGATGCATCACGCCGCACAGTAGGCCGCCGCCCCAGCAGCTCCCGCAGCAGAGGCCCCGGATCCCTAGGACGGAGAAGTCCTTGGTCCCGACGCCCCACCAGAGGACGCTGCACCCGCCGCTGGAGACCCCTGAGCGTTAGCTGTTAGAGATTGTTTTCTTTTGTATAGCTTGAGCTTGCTCGCTAAGTGATGTAACACCCTACACATGTGCTAGTTTTATGTTTAAAATGTTTGATGGCATGTAAGCTTTTGGACAAAGTCCGGACTTCAATCCGGCACCTTTTCTAGAAATCCGTCGTTTGCATGTCTAATTTCGAGCGATTGTTTTGTGATGTTGTATGGAAATGAGTAATTATACTTGGTCATGTGCTAAATTTTCAAATTATGTACAGCGCAGTATTTATTCATGATCGATGTAACATCACCTAATGATTGCTTATCAATGGGATATGCAGATGCCGGCACACACTCGCAGCCAACGTGGGCAGGGAGCAGGACAGGAGGAGAATCTGCCACCTCCCCCACCGCCGCCGATGACGCCGGAAGCGTTCTTTGGCCAGTTCTTGGGCAGCCAAAGGAATATGGAGGAAATGCAGAGGCACATGGAAGCCACCCTCCGCAACATCGCTAACAACACCGCGCAGCAGCACCATCAGCGCCTAGGCCCGGAGCCCAACCAGTACAGCTCTTATCGTGATTTCTTGGACACTTGCCCTCTTGTGTTCAAGGAACCACCGAACCGCTTGAGGCTGATGAGTGGCTCAACTCCATCACCCAGAAGTTCCGTCTGCTTCGTCTGACAGAAGAGCTCAAAGCGGAGTACGCCGTGCACATGTTGGAAGGACCCGCAGGTTTGTGGTGGGCCCAGTACCGTGCATCCTTGCCCGCAAATGCACGTGTCACTTGGGATCAGTTCTCTACTGCCATGCGCAACCATTACATCCCCAGTGGTCTGATGGAAATGAAAGTTGCAGAGTTCATGAGGTTGTCTCAGGGAACCAGGTCCATGTCCGAGTACCTTCACAGTTTCAACAACCTAGCTCGCTACGCCCCAGACTTTGTTGACACTGAGGCCAAGAAGATCGCAAGCTTTAAGCGTGGAATGAGTGCCGCTATGCTTTCCAAGATGGGCAACAGTCATCGCACCACCTTCAGTGACTTCGTCAGCGACTGCCTAAATCAAGAGGCCAATGACAGCCGGCTAGCAACAGAGACGCGCCGTCGTGCGAACGAAGGAGGTTCGTCTCAACAAAGGACCCCTTTCGGAGCACGCGCCCCGTACCGCCCGCCTGTCACAGGAGCAAGATTCCGTCCCCCGCAGAGAAAGATCACTACCAGTCGTTCCCGTCCCAGCTTTCAGAAGCCCTACACCGCCCCTATGATGCAGAACAAGAACAAAGCAGGAAGTGTCGGAGGTCCCAAGACTCCTTATGTGATTGGCCCATGCTACAATTGTGGTCAGACTGGACATCTATCACGTCAGTGCCCTCGCCCAAAGAAGCAGTACACTCAGCCCCCACCTCGTACGGGTCATATGCAGCACACCACCGTGGAAGAAGTGCCAGAAGGAGAGCCTGTAACCGCTGGTACGTTTCTTGTTAATTAATGCCCCGCAGTTGTGCTGTTTGATTCTGGAGCATCGCATTCTTTCATAAGTGAGAATTTTGTTATAAGAAGTAATCTTGAGTTGAGAGAGTTAGACCGGGGATATCAGATAAGTTCCGCCGGAGCTGTTCTCTCCGCGCGTAAAATGGCTAAAGGAGTGGAAATGACCTTTGGGGATAAACAGGCCGTAGTGGACCCCATAGTCATTCCTGGTCTAGGTTTGGATGTAATTTTGGGTATGAGTTGGATGAAACTCTGGAAGGTTAATCTAGACACTGCAGAAAGAGTTGTATCCATGGTTAGTCCCAGGAATGGGTCTACCTTTCGGTTCAAGTTACCTCGAAACCCCCATGAGATCGGAGTGTTGTTCAATATCACGGCAAAGCAGATAGCTGAGATCCCAATAGTGTGTGAGTTTCCAGATGTTTTTCCTGATGAGTTGCCTGGACTACCGCCAGACAGAGATGTGGAGTTTGCTATAGAGTTAGTCCCTGGAACAGCACCCATATCTCGCAGACCGTATAGAATGCACTCTAAAGAACTCACAGAGCTTAAAGTTCAGTTGCAAGAGCTGTTAGATAAGGGTTTGATACGCCCTAGTTCGTCACCTTGGGGATGTCCTGCTATCTTTGTGAAGAAGAAGGATAAAACTTTAAGGATGTGTGTGGATTACAGACCGTTGAATGCAGTAACTATAAAGAACAAATATCCCTTACCCCGAATCGATGTCTTGTTCGATCAGTTGACGAAGGCGAAAGTGTTCTCCAAGATCGACCTGAGGTCAGGATACCATCAGATCAAGATCAGACGAGAGGATATACCGAAAACAGCCTTTTCCACTAGATACGGACTCTACGAGTATCTAGTTATGTCTTTTGGGTTAACCAATGCACCGGCACATTTCATGTACCTAATGAATTCGGTCTTCATGCCAGAGTTGGATAAGTTTGTTGTAGTGTTCATCGATGATATCTTGGTATACTCTGAGAATGAGAAGGACCATGCTGAGCATCTACGAGTTGTTCTAACCCGGCTTAGAAAGCACAAGTTGTATGCTAAGTTCAGCAAGTGTGAGTTTTGGTTGAAGAAGGTACCCTTTCTTGGTCACATCCTTTCAGAGGAAGGAATCTCTGTGGACCCTTCTAAGGTACAGGAAGTTATGGATTGGCAAGCACCCACCACCGTACATGAGGTACGCAGCTTTTTGGGTTTGGCCGGATACTACCGTCGGTTTATTCCGGATTTTTCAAGAATAGCCAAGCCTATGACCCATTTAACGCAGAAGAACAAGAAGTTCGAATGGACTCCAGAGTGTGAAATAGCTTTTCGCACCCTGCGAACGTTGTTGACTTCCGCGCCTGTTTTGGCTCAGCCAAACTTAGAGGAACCTTTTGATGTGTTTTGCGACGCATCCAAGATTGGACTTGGATGTGTACTCATGCAAAATGGAAGAGTTATCGCCTATGCTTCTCGCCAGTTGAAACCGCATGAAGAGAATTACCCCACTCATGATTTGGAACTAGCAGCCGTCGTGCATGCACTCAAGATATGGAGACATTATCTTATGGGAAATCTATGTCATGTGTACACGGATCATAAAAGTCTGAAATATATCTTCACCCAGCCAGAGTTGAACATGAGGCAGAGAAGATGGTTAGAGCTAATTAAGGATTACAACCTGGAAGTGCATTACCACCATGGAAAAGCAAACGTTGTAGCCGATGCCTTGAGTCGCAAGACTCATTGCAACTCCCTACAACCACTTTTGGAAGATGGATTTAACCTTATGCACCCCGTTATGGTGAACAACATCACTCTTCAGTGCACCTTGGAAAGTGACATCATCGAGAGACAAAAGACCGATGAAGAGATCTGTCAGATTAAGAAGAGGATGGAAACCAGTAGTTCTTTGAACTTCAGGACAGATGAGCAGGGAATTCTATGGTATAATCAGAGGTTGGTTGTTCCTAAAGACACTGAGCTGAAAGAAAGAATTCTGAATGAAGCTCACAATTCAAAGCTATCGATTCACCCAGGAAGCAGTAAGATGTACCAGGATTTGAGAACCAGGTATTGGTGGTCAAAGATGAAGAAAGAAGTCGCAGCCTATGTCGCCAGATGTGATACTTGCTGCCGGATAAAAGCTATACACCTGAGACCTACAGGACTGTTGCAACCGTTGTCAATTCCAGAGTGGAAATGGGAAGAAATCAGCATGGATTTCATCACTGGTCTTCCCACTACTCAAAAGGGAAATGATTCTATCTGGGTTATTGTGGATCGATTGTCTAAAGTAGCTCACTTCATACCAGTTAAGACTACACACCGCCCCCATCAGTATGCAGACTTGTATATTCAGAATATCTTGAGGTTACATGGAGTTCTGAAAAGGATTGTTTCTGATAGAGGACCCCAGTTCATTGCACGTTTTTGGGAACAGATGCACAAGGAACTAGGAACTAAGTTGGTAAGAAGTTCTGCCTATCACCCCCGGACCGCAGGACAAACTGAAAGAGTAAATCAGATTTTGAAAGACATCCTGAGAGCTTGTGTTTTATCTTCAGGAGAATCATGGGAGAAATGGTTGCCCCTTGTGGAGTTTTCGTATAACAACAGCTACCAGGAAAGTATAAAGATGACACCTTTTGAAGTTCTATATGGACGAAGATGCAGAACCCCGGTTAATTGGGTTGAATCAGGAGATCGAGAATTTTATGGGTCAGATTTCGTAAAGGATGCCGAAAAGATTGTGCAAACAATACAACAACATATTAAGGTAGCACAATTCCGGCAAAAGAGCTATGCCGACACACGAAGAAGACCCATGGAATTTCAAGTAGGAGATTATGTTTACCTCAAAGTCTCACCCATGAGAAAGGTCCAATGTTTTGGGATTAAGAAGAAGTTAGCACCTCGATATGTGGGACCGTACCAGATCATAGCAAAGAAGGGAGAAGTAGCATATGAAGTACAATTACCCCCAGAGATGAGCGCAGTCTTTCCAGTGTTTCACGTCTCACAATTGAAGAAGTGTCTTCGAGTTCCAGAACATGAAGAAGTTCAAATCCCGGACGTCACGATCAGATCAGACCTGGAATACTACGAACAACCCAAGGAGATTTTGGATACCAAGACCCGAGAAACTCGTAACCAAACAGTGAAAACTTATAAGATTCTTTGGAGCAATCACGGACCCAACGATGCAACTTGGGAAACTGAGGAGTACTTACGAGTGAACTACCCCGCTTTTTATAAAGATTGGTACGTAACTCAAATCTCGGGACGAGATTTCTTTAAGGGGGGAAGGGCTGTGACACCCTAGTGTCAAGCACTGCATTAGGCACTGCAATTAGCTACTAAAAGAGCATAAGCAATGCATTGCATCATTTCATGAGCATGAGAGTGTTTTGTCTTTGTTTATTTATTTGGATGTGGATTTCTATTGGATTTGGTTGTTTGAGTGGATTTCTGTTTTGGCAAAGAGTTTTATAAAATAGAGAATATTGAGTAGAGTGCTTTTCATGTTGGAGTTTTGACCTAGTTCAGATTAGTTTGTAAATAAAAATAAGTCAAACAAAATGGTTTATACTTTAAAATTGGCTTTGTTTATGTGGAGGATTTAAAAATGGTTTTCAGAAAAAGTGTCCTATATAAAAGTTGTAGAGAAAATTATTTTGAGAAACTTTTATATTTGGGTCAAAACCTAGTTTGGAGTTTTTGAAACTGTTTTTGAGTGGTCAAAGTTTGAAAAGAATTTAGAAAAAGAAAAAGGAAAACGATTTCTCCCGCGCCCCACCTTTCGGCCCATCTGGCCTTTTCGGCCCGACTCGCGCGCGCCGGCCCAGCTCGGCCGCGCACCCCGCGCTGCTCGCCAGCGTTCGCCCGCGTGCCGCGCGCGCCGCGCGCTGCTGCCGCTGACATGCCGCGCCGTACGCCGGCCGCAACCGCCACGTGGCCGCCGCATGCGGCCGAGGATCCTCGCCGGCCACTCCTCGCTCGATCCTCTCTCACCCGAGCACGCAAGCTGAGGCCACTCTCCGCTCGCCTCGCCTGCCGCACCCGCTCGCCGTGCACGGCATCATCGCGCTGCCTCGCCGACCGCGCCGCCGTGGTCCCGCCACGACCACTGGCCGGTCAAGCCGATCAAAACCCCGAGCACCCCTTCACTCCCTCGCTCACCCGCGCACACAACTCGCACTCGCTCTCTCTCTCTCGCTCGCATTCTCGCCCGTGCACGAACACGAACCGAGCGCTCCCCGCTCGCCGCGACCACCGCCGCAACCTCCCCTCTCCGTTCTGACCTCGTCGGAGCACCTCCCTTCGATTCCCTCCGTACACCGCTCCGCCTACACCGTCCACACGCCGTGCGCACGTTGTCGTCCCCGACCGAGCCCCTTCGCGGCCAGAGGACGAAGCGCCTCTTTCGGTCTGTCAGTCGCCACCGCCGAGCCGCAACGCCGTTCTTCCCCAACCCGAGCTCCACCGACTCTTCTTCTTCATCTTCGAGCTTCACCGAGTCAAGGCAAGGTGAGAACACCACCCAGTCTCAACGCTACCGTCTTCTACCACCCGTTTCTCTCCGGCCGAGCGCCATGGCCGTCCGCCGCGGACCTCGCTCGTGGCCAAGCTCTTCTGGAGCCACCCGAGCCAAACCAACCCCGTAGCTGTGCTCCTTAGGGTTCTCTCGAGCTTTTGCCTCCTCCAATTTCTCCGGCCGCCGCCGGAAACGGCGTAGCCACGCGTTGCCGCCATCACCGTGCGCCGCCGCTCGCCGCCGGCATGCTCCGGCCGTGCGCTAGCCAAACCACCTACACCACTCGATGTGCCTCGTCGAGACGAGTTCGCAAGCCTAGATTACCCGCCGGCGACCTCACCGTCGGCGAGGAATCGACGGTCAAACCTCTCCCCTGTTTCCGTCTCGCCCGAGCCCTCGAGCCAGGCCTCAGACGGGCGTTTGTTTTTCCGTCTCGCCCGAGCCCTCGAGCCAGGCCTCGGACGGGCGTTTGTTTTTCCGTCTCGCCCGAGCCCTCGAGCCAGGCCTCGGACGGGCGTTTGTTTTTCCGTCTCGCCCGAGCCCTCGAGCCAGGCCTCGGACGGGCGTGTGTTTTTCCGTCTCGCCGAGCCCTCGAGGCAGGCCTCGGACGGGCGTGTGTTTTCCGTCTCGCCCGAGCCCTCGAGCCAGGCCTCGGACGGGCGTTTGTTTTTCCGTCTCGCCCGAGCCCTCGAGCCAGGCCTCGGACGGGCGTGTGTTTTTCCGTCTCGCCCGAGCCCTCGAGCCAGGCCTCGGACGGGCGTTTGTTTTTTTCATCTCGCCCGAGCCCTCGAGCCAGGCCTCGGATGGGCGTGTGTTTTCCATCTCGCCCGAGCCCTCGAGCCAGGCCTCGGACGGGCGTGTGTTTTTCCGTCTCGCCCGAGCCCTCGAGCCAGGCCTCGGACGGGCGTGTGTTTTTCCGTCTCGCCGAGCCCTCGAGCCAGGCCTCGGACGGGCGTGTGTTTTCCGTCTCGCCCGAGCCCTCGAGCCAGGCCTCGGACGGGCGTTTGTTTTTCCGTCTCGCCCGAGCCCTCGAGCCAGGCCTCGGACGGGCGTGTGTTTTTCTGTCTCGCCCGAGCCCTCGAGCCAGGCCTCGGACGGGCGTTTGTTTTTCCGTCTCGCCCGAGCCCTCGAGCCAGGCCTCGGATGGGCGTGTGTTTTTCCTTCTCGCCCGAGCCCTCGAGCCAGGCCTCGGACGGGCGTGTGTTTTCCCGTCTCGCCCGAGCCCTCGAGCCAGGCCTCGGACGGGCGTTTGTTGTCCGCCTCGCCCGCGCCTCGAGCCAGGCCTCGAGCGAACCCTCGGGCACTGTCTCGTTCGAGCCGGGCCTCGAGCGAGCACACCTATTCCGTACGCCGAGTGTTTTCCAGAAAACGTTTTCCAAAATGCTTTTCTATTTCCCGTAAATGCTTGTTTATTTTGTAGATCCTGTTTTGTTAGTCCAAATGGAGTGTTTTTAGTTTTGCTAGTTTGTTTATGAGTAGATCTACCCTGGAAAAATATAAAAGTATTTTTGGTAGGAGTTAATTTTACTGTTTTCTTTTATTTCAGTTTATATGCTTTTGCTAAGATAAATGGTTATATATGTTTTCTGGTTAAGATAATTCCTGGAAAATTTTGTGTAAGTTTATTATCCTGTTTTATACATGTGAAAAATATATAATGCACTGTTTATGTAGAAAAAGTTTCTGTTATGGTTAAAAGTCCTTTTTGGCTGATTTCTTTGAATAAAGGTTAAGGTGTTTTATATGTCGAGTTAAAATGTGGGAAAATTTGTACAGTCTCTGTTTATAAGGTTCAAGCTAAGAAAAATTAAAGCATGACCTGTTGTGTGGAGAAATCTGAAGTTGCTTTACAAAGGTGCTTTTCTGTGTTTTCCTTTGAAAATTCATGTAAGAAATAATATAATGTTTCTGTTCATGGGACTTTTTTAATAAGCATAAAATATGAAATAGAATCTGGGAAAAATATGAAATAGAGTGGTGCATCCTTTTACAGTAGGGTTGTAGTTCAAAGTACCTTTTTTGGATAGTTTGCTTGTTATTTTTATATCTACAGTTCTGTATTTTATTTTTGGCTGAAATTTGTTCAGTGGAGTCCAGCACTGTTGTTTGCCTTCTGGAATTTTCGTGGATTTTTCTGAGTCCACAAAAGTGCACTTGCAGTTCAAACCTAAGTTTCTTTTGATTTATTAAATGAGAAATAGGTGAATAAAAGGATTTTGTTTTATGAATTAAATAAGTATTTACCTCAATGGTTCAACAAGTTGGTTTTGTTGGTTTGCAAGAAATGCTCTTTCTCATACCACACATCTCGCACCCCGCATTTAAATATTTATTATTCGTCGCATGCAATAGGATCGACACTCCCGGAACCCGACCAGGAGCCAGAGACAAACGCCGAGCAGCAGATCCCGGAGCTCCAGCAAGCCGAGGAAGTCGACCCCGCCAGCGACACTAACTTGCCCGAGTGCCCCTCCCACGAGGCCTCGGTCTTCACCCAAGGCAAGCCCCGGAGCATTCTAAGTCTCCCAGTATTTACAATTAAAATTACTTGAGTCCTTTTATATTGTGATGCATTAGGTCTAGGAGTTGAATGAATCCTATTTGTTGCATTACCATTCCTTGATGATTGATTAATATCTACCTTGTTATCCTGTTATTTATTTGCAATGTAGAATTGCTTAGCCTGCTTAATAAAAGTAGTAGTTAAGGATGTCTCCGTAATACCCTGATGGGTATTTATTGGATCACGGTTGGCTATATTTGCTATCGTGGAAAAGAACCTGAGTAGTAATGAAATACGGTCAACTGGAAGGCAAGGCACAAGTTTGGAAACTTGGGGCAGTCCGTCCGTTGGATCGTGTAGGTTTGTATCGATGTTGGCCCTCGTTCATTTTTGAACGCGCCCTTTTGCTTAGGGATATGTCGGTGCCGTAATCATCGACCCCAAAGCTGGTTAGAAGCTGTTCGGGCCGGTCTCAACCCGTGTCGTGCCCTCTAGTATGGAAATTGCGATCTACCGCGTGAGGCCATCGCCAGGTTCCAATTGGGCGGTCCGTGCTTGAACCGTGGCGATTACCACCACGAACAAGCGTCGAGCGGTTGCCCAATGCATGGACCCGACGGGGAAAGTGTGGGCTGGTATTAAAGGTCTTTCACCAGCTGGTTTGGAATTCGATTCGAGTCGCCGTCTCCCCGGTTAGTGGGAAACTATGGCGAGCTTCACCACGATACAACTCCAAGTGATATCTAAAGGTTCAACTAAAATGTGGACAAGTCAACTGGATATGGTTATAATATTTGTCTGCTAGACTCAAGTGTGTGCAATAGTTCAGGTGCAAACCTAGAAGAAGGAATAGGTATAAAAGATGACAGCTCATTAACTTCACTAATACTTCGCTTATCTTAAATTGAGCTTTTCGCGAATTCAAGATCCCAGCTCCACCCCAAAAATGCCTTGCATGTCCTTGGTGTCTTTATTTTCAGTTGGACGGTAAGTCTAGCTGAGTACATTCCAGTACTCAGGGTTTATCCCGTTTGTTGCAGATGGCCAGGTCTACTTCGGCTATTGTAAGCACTGCCTCTACCCAGTGGAAGGTGATGAGGAGTTGGCCCAGGGCAGGGTCGTCTAGAAGCTTTCCCCTTTTCTTTTGCTGGACCGAGACTACTAGTGGCACATTATCTTAAAAAGGGAGGAGTGAGTTGTGTCGAGTGGATTTATCAAAACAATGTTTTATTTGGACCACATGTGTGGTGATCGTGCTTTAAACTATTTCAGCTTCCGCACTTTTAAACTCGGTATTGTAATAACTCCGTTTTAAATTCGCACTCTGATATTTTAAATTCGGTTTCGTTTTCGTTATGATGTATCTTTACGAATGTAATCCTTGAACGATGCGATCCTGTATGATGTATGGTGTTAGAAATCCTTCGAGATTTCCGGACTACCGGGGTTGTATGGGTTCAAGTATCGGTCGAAGTCAGACGGATTTGGCTAAGATAATACTTGAGCTCTTATAATCAGGACGGTTCCGCCACAAATTCTTCTCCACCACTGATCTGAAGGAGGTTACGATCCAAGGGCTCTCATCCATCATCACGTGGATCGATGATGTGGCGGTGGAGTAGCCCCTACTCCACCTCTCTACTATAAATACCCCCCTGGAGGTGTCACTTCATTTCAAGCAAGGAAAGGAAGGAAGAAGAAAGCAAGGCTAAAGATAGAGAGCTAATAGCTTAGGATTTAGCCAAGCCTAGGCAAGTAGGTAGCTAGTAGAGCAAGGCATCGTTGCCTCAATGCCCTCGCGGAAGCGCTGCTCAAGGCTTAGCTCAAGAGTAGAAGCGTGCGAGTAATCGGTCCTGGAGTTGGGAAGAGTCTTCCTTCATCTCCAGTTCAGGTTTTGCTCTTGTAACTCAAGCACTTTACTATATTCTAGTTCATCATTTCAAGTATTACTTTATTCTACTTACCAGTATTGAGTAGTATACTTGATTGATTGCTTGAGTACCTAGTTATCCTACATTTCAATTCACTTAGCCATAGTAGTAAATCTCTAGTGTGCTTAGTGTTCGATCTTCGCCAATAGGTTGCTTAGTTAGTTTATTGTTTATCTTATTAAGTCAAGTATTTGCACTGATGTCAGCAAGGGTGTCTCTATTATAGGCCAGGGTAGAGATAGTTAGAATATAATTAGGCGTGGTGCTTAGTTATAGACTTACCTTCAGATACGGCTAGACCCCCGGATAGCTGTGGTAGCAAGCAGGTGGTGACAACCCTGTGCGCCTTGAATTCCACCACGTAGTTGGTCTAGTTTAACAGTAAGGCTCGTTGTGCTAGCGTTCAACCTAAGTCAGTGGTAAAGGCTAGTACGCCTCAGTACTTGACAAGATAGGAATAAAACTATACTTAACTTGGTTGCTTATTTGGCATTTGCCTATCTTGCTTCGTAGTTATCTAGGAGTAGTTATTAGTTAGTTATATTAGTTATCCTTAGTTATCTTATTCCCCCTATCTACCTGTCTATCCACCTTACCTTAGCCATTCCATTCATCCTTACCTATCCACTCATAAATTCTTTCTAGCCTTTCATCTCCTCTCTTCTCTTCTCTCCTTTTCCCCTTTCTTATTCTTCGACTCTCATCCCCTCCTTGACTCGACTCATACACCACCCTAGCCTTCCTTTGGGATCAAATAAATCGACACCTGGTACTCTCAGGCGAAGTGCTACTACGATAGTTCTGTGCGCTTGCAAAATCTCCTCTAGGTAGATTGCAATCTCTCTAGCTAGCTCCTACTAGTGTCAGGATTGACAACCCCATTTGACATTAGTAGATAGCTGCTTTAGCTTCACTCCTTTGGGTATAGTGATTGGACTTGCTACAAGCATTTCTGGCGCTGTTGCCAGGGATAGATTCCATACTCTACTCCTAGTAACGACGTTAGCAAGTGTCAACAAGCATTTCTGGGCCGTTACCGGGGATAGTTGCCTAGCTCTATCTTTAGTGAAGTTAAGAACTACCGACACCCGCCACTAAACCCTGGCACCCGCCACCACTCTTCCGTCCATTGCAACCGCCATTCATCCAACGGTCTTCACTTGCTCCCCTAAGTCGGTTTGAGGGTCGGTTAGGGTTTTAGACAGGGATTTCCACATGTCCAAAGCCCACTATCCAGGTGATACTCCTCTTAGCCCTTGGATCAAACCGTCTTAGTGTGCAATGGCCGGGATTTGAGCTTGAGGTAACTCCCACGGATCAATGACGTGGTCTGGGCCACTTTGGGCAAGATGGCCCTGGCAGCCGCCAGTAATAGGCGGCGGCCTCCACCCTACTCAGGCCCAAATGGGCCAGAGTGGCTTGGCCTTGCTCCTGGTACACTTGTTTGGCCCAAATTCCATCATTTCCTGCATTAAGATAAGAAACTATGCACATGTGGAAATAGGTTAGTTATAAACCAAATCTTCTACTTTTTATGTTATTTTACCTTGGTTTTGGGTGAAATGTTGATGGTGAAATGATGCTTTAAGCACCATCAACAAGCTCCCCCACACTAACCTCTTGCTCGTCTCGAGCAAGCACGGACTTTAAGAAATGCAACAATTTATTGAACTAAGTATTCACACAAGATGTTCAACTACCTATACTCATGTTAGTAACCTTTTCAAGTGGCTAATAAATCATACCTATGGCGGTTGAAAGATAGAATAGCTTGCAAATAAGAGAAACACACTTTCCTCTTTTACATACCTTGCGGTTTCAGGATATTTTCAAAAAGAAAATCATGGTTCATTGAATCTCTCTTTAAATCTCAAGGAACTCATGGTGTATATCCTTACTTTATGGCAGAAGAAATGCCAGAGTCTATCTTATGGTTTATGTGGAGTTTATAGGGAAATGAAAGAATGTAAGGCACTTCTATCTCTCTTTTATTGCTAAGTCAAGTTTAGGATCATGGGAGAGTATAGTCATGCAATAGCCAAGGTATAAGGTGGACTAACTCAACTCCTTTGTTCCTTTTGAATCTCTTCTCTTACCAAGGATCATGGCTATATGCATCTCTCTCTTTTTTTTACTTGGACACTTGTCCTTTTTAGAGCATTTGCTCCTTTTTTGAATACTTGGACACTTGTCCTTTTTAGAGCATTTGCTCCCCCCCCTTTTTTTAGATACTATATAGCCATGTCCTTTGAAGGAATGAGAAAATTTATTCAATTCTTTTAGAACAAAATTTTGGAGGAGAACTACATGAGTATACTCTCAGTGTGAGAGTTGTCTCAACAAGGCATGGTTTGCCTGGGCTTTTAGAGCATGACTAAACTCTTCTACCTAGATCAACTATTCTTGACAAGGCTCAAAGATTGATTTAGAAGGCTTTATGGGTCGTTCTCCTATACTCTAATATTTTGGCTTTGGTAGGTGGATAGGAAAGAAAGATCATGAACCATGGTAATTTTGGTTTTGAAAATAAAAAAACTCCCAAGGTTGTAGCAAAGTACTAATGCAATTTCAATTACTACTTCTATATCTTATCAAGCAACAACCTAGGTTGGTTTCCCTATCAAAATGAGTAGGCTACTACACATGAATAAAAGGTAGAATAACATGTCATGTAAACACTCAATTCAAAAGAAATTGTTTCAGCATTTTTATTTCCTAGCTGCATTTTTAGTTCAAACCGAGACATCCAGTGATCCAAATTGTACAGAATTTAAAACACAGTTTTAGGGGTTCACCGGGGGTGTTTTGGTGCAGAGTGGCCTAGCGGCCACCAGTAATAGGTGGCGGCCGCCATGGGCTTTGGCCCAACGGCTTGCAAACAGTGTGGTAGCTACCTTGCTAAGAACAGGTTACTGCTTTGAACATTTTAGCATGTTTTACAGTGGTGTTTAAAGAGGGGATTTCCCCCACACTAGAAGTTTTGGCACTTTTTTTAAAAAAAAATGAACAATCTTGATGAAAGGAAAAATAAGGGTGTCTTTTTTATTCATTATAAGAATTTCCTAAACAAATATTCTAAATTGAAATTTAAGCAAACTAAAATTTAAATCAAGTAAACTAAAAATTAAACTTAATCTAACTAAGAACCTAACTAGACACCCTAAACCTAATCTAATCTACTAAAGGAGTCTCGAAGAGATCCTCGAAGCGCGTTTCTTTGAAGAGACGCTTGATCTTCGAGGTGCAGCCCTTGCGGAGGATGGTGAACCGATCCTCCATATCCATATGCCACAGGGCTATCTCTGCGACCTGATCCTCCAAGGCGCTCTTCTCCTTACGCAGCTTTTTCACCTCGGCGGCGAGTTTTTCGAGGGTTAACCCCTCCTCACCACCGCTGTGCTCCATCTCGCCGCGGACTCCTACCGGTGATGGATTGTGACAGCGGTGCACGGATGGCGCGGAGAGCGACCCATTGGAGTCATGAGTGCTTGCCTCGCGCTCACGCAGCACCTTCTCATAATGCCCATCGGGCATCCTCATGCCATACACCTCCAGTTTAGCCCTCTTAGGATTGGGGCTGTAACTAAGGGTGCGTCTATCTGAGCCAAAGCTGACCTGGGATTTTACCCTTGATGTAGTGGACGTCTCATCGTACTTGGTCTTGACGGCCGAAGACTTCCTCGGGGTGATCTCCCCCGTGGTTGGTCTAGTGGGCGTCCTTAACTTCTTCCCGGACGGTGCCACCGGAGGAGGATGAAGACGGAGAGGAGGCGAGGCCAGGGGGTGCTTCACCCCTGGCGGCCGCCCAGCAGGGCTGGCGCCCGCCACTAGAGTGGTGGCTCGTGCCTTCCCAGCACCCTCCGGTGGTGTCCCCCCGACATAGGTTCCATCAGGCAGTATCATCGCTAAAGGAGGCACATCAAGCGCCTCTATGTCGTCGTCGGTTAATCACCGGATGATGGCTTTGGTGGAGGACGAGATAGATCCTTGAGGGTTGTAGGACACAGATTTCCATGGGGACGACATGGTTTTGGAGGAGGTTTGGCTAGACTTCATGGGTGGATGGAGGAAGACGAAGGAGTTCTTTTAAGAAGGGGGAAGAAGTGGAGGGATAGGCCTTAGATGAACTAACACTCCCTCATCTTCTCCTTCTTTCACTCTCCCGAGCTCGGGATTGGTTGCCACGTGGAGGGGGGCCTCTAAACCGCCGCCTAGCATGGCGGGCGCCAGGGTTTGGTGGCAGCCGCCAGTTGAGAGTGGCGGCCGCCACTCCTCCTTCGCCGGGCATCGAGCGGCAGAAGGTAAGCCTCCTAAAATTCAAAGTCTCGAGGTTGAAATGGCATGGTTGGGCCTAAAGAGGCCTTTCTCGGGGTTTTGGATGGACTAGGTGCATGAAATGGACAAAGTATAAACTAGGTCCATCTATTAATGGTCATGGGCTTGAGCTACCTCAAAATCAATTATATCAATTTCGTTTAGCTCATTTTTATCAAAGTCATAGAACATTTTTAATCTGTGTCCATTGACTTTGAAGATTTGCCCATCGTCACTTTCCAATGTGACGGCTCCATGGGACGAGGTTGCAACAACCTTGAAAGGTCCTTCCCATTTGCTTCGGAGTTTACCATGTCCGAAAAGTCGAACACGGGAGTTAAAGAGTAAAACTTTATCTCCTACTTCGAACTCTTTCTTTTTGATCCGTTTATCGTGCCATCTCTTAGTCCTCTCTTTATAGAGCTTGGCACTATGATAGGCTTTCTCTCGCCATTCTTCTAGTTCGGAAATTTGCATCTTCCTATTTTGGCCAGCTTGGTCAAGGTCCATGTTCCATTTCTTAATGGCCCAATGAGCTTTGAACTCAAGCTCAACAGGAAGATGACAAGTTTTCCCATAAACTAGTTGGTATGGGGACATTCCAATTGGGGTCTTATAGGCGGTCCGATAGGCCCACATAGCTTCGGGTAACTTATCTTTCCATCCCTTTCCCATTTCCTCTACCGTCTTTTGCAAGATATTCTTTATTTCTTTATTGGACGTTTTGGCCTATCCACTTGTCTAAGGGTGGTATGCAGTGGCTACATTATGTTGAACTCCTTGACTAGCTAAGAAATGTCGGAAGCTCTTATCTGTGAAATGACGGCCTCCGTCACTAATGACTAGTCTAGGAACTCCAAAATGAGGAAAGATGTTTTCTTTGAACATTTTCTTTGAATGTTTAGCATCTGCCGCTCGACAGGGTATGGCTTCTACCCATTTCGAGACATAATCCACAGCCACAAGAATGTACTCAGCATCATAGGATTTAGGAAAGGGGCCCATGAAATCTATACCCAAACATCGAACAACTCAACTTGGAGATTGATCACGAGAGGCATAGCATCTCGGGAACTAATGTTACCAAGCTTTTGGCAATGAGGACAACGTCTCACATAATTCTTTGTGTCCTCGTACATGGATGGCCAATAAAAACCACTTTGCCATATTTTAGCATGTGTCCGAAAAGCTCCATAGTGTCCTCCATATTCGGCGGAGTGACATCTATCTATGATTTTTGTTGCTTCTTCTATGGGGACACATTTTCTCAAGAGTCCATCTGCACATACCTTATAGAGATATGGTTCATCCCATAGGTGTGTTCTGCTTTGATATAGTAGTTTCTTTTTATTCTCCCTCGGCGGGACATAGTCGGTGACTATAAAATTCACGATATTTGCATACCAAGGGTTGGTATACGTGACTTTTAAAAGGGTATCATCGCGAAGGAAGTCATTTATTGGGAGATTGTCCGAATTATTGACTTGTAGTCTAGACAAGTGATCAGCTACTGAATTCTCTACTCCTTTCTTGTCTCTTATTTCCAGGTCAAATTCTTGAAGGAGAAGGATCCAGCGGATCAACCTTGGCTTAGCATCTTTCTTAGTGAAGAGATATTTTAGAGCAGAGTGATCGGTATAAACGATCACCTTAGCTCCCACTAAGTAAGATCTAAACTTGTCTATGGCAAAGACTACGGCCAAAAGTTCCTTTTCTGTGGTTGCATAGTTTAGCTGGGGGCCAGTCAGGGTCTTACTAGCATAAGAAATAGCATAATGCTTCTTATCTTTAGTTTGACCAAGGACGGCTCCCGCAGCATAATCACTAGCATCACACATGATTTTGAACGGCAAATTCCAATCTGGGGGTTGGATGATTGGCGCAGAAGTTAGAGCCTTTTTCAAAATATTGAAAGCTTGTAGACAATCCTCGTCAAATTTGAACGGGACGTCTTTTGCTAACAGGCTTGTTACGGGTCTAGCGATTTGTGAGAAATCCTTAATAAACCTTCTATAAAAGTCGGCATGGCCCAAGAAGCTTCGGATTCCTTTCACATTAGTGGGTGGTGGCAATTGTTCAATTACATCGATTTTGGCTTTATCCACTTCTATCCGACGTTCTGAAATTCGATGGCCTAGGACAATTCCTTCCCGCACCATGAAGTGACACTTTTCCCAGTTAAGAACTAGGTCCTTCTCTTCACAGCGTTGGAGGACTTTGTCTAAATTGGCTAGGCAATCGTCAAAGGTTTTCCCATAGACCGAAAAGTCATCCATGAATACCTCCATGATTTGTTCAATCATGTCAGAAAAGATGGACATCATACACCGTTGGAAAGATGCCGGCGCATTGCAAAGTCCAAAGGACATGCGTCTATAGGCATAAGTTCCATACGGGCATGTGAAAGTGGTCTTACTTTGGTCATCTAGATGGATTGGAATTTGGTGGTAACCAGAATATCCGTCTAGGAAGCAAAAGAAGGAATGGTTTGCCAATCTCTCTAGCATCTCATCTATAAAAGGGAGTGGGAAATGATCTTTCTTTGTGGCTTTATTCAGCTTCCTATAGTCTATACACATCCTCCATCCAGTGACAGTGCGTTGAGGGATTGACTCATTTTTCTCATTCTTAACGACTGTCATGCCTCCTTTCTTTGGAACTACTTGCACGGGACTTACCCATTCACTATAAGGAATTGGATAAATAATTCCCGCGTGCAAGAGTTTCAGAACCTACTTTTTCACGACTTCACGCATAGTGTTATTAAGTCGTCTTTGGGGCTCTCTTGAAGGGGGTATCTCAGGATCGAGAGGGATACGATGGGTGCAGAGATTTGGACTAATTCCCTTCAAATCTTGAAGTGAATAGCCAAAGACAGATTAGTGTTTTTCTAAGACAAGGGTCAACCTACGCACTTCTTCTTCAGATAGCTTACTGCTAATGATTACGGGAGTCTCGGGGTCATTGTTTAGAAAAATGTATCTTAGGCCTTCAGGCAGAGGTTTTAGCTCTATGGAAGGTCGAGATGGCTTTTCCGATTCGTCTAAGCGAAATGGTTCATCTGTCTCGGCTTCTTCTTCGACAAAGAACTCAGAATCTTTTTCAAAATCAGGCTGAGCCAACTCATAAAGGGTAGAGGTTCTAGCTTGATCGAGAAGATCTGGTTCTGGTGGTTGTTCGACAATAGAATTTAATGCACGAACGAAAGGTACTGAGTACTCTTTTCTACCGATTTGAGCATTAAAGTGCTCTTGACATGGTCCTTGCAAGGCAAGTATGGACCAAGGTTGTCCTAAGAAGATGTCAAAAAGGACTACATCGAAAATGTAGATATCTAAGACCATGTCCGCTCCATCTACTTGGATGGGGACCATCTTTAGGATTCCTTCACTTTCCAAGATGTCACCATTTGGGTCTCTTAAACACCGTTTAGTTGGTTGTCGTTGAAGGTCGGGGAATGTTCTGGATACATAATTACTAGCAAGAACATTAATTCCCATGACAGGGTCGTAAAAGGCAAAGGCTCTTTCTCCCCTAATTCGACAATTTATTATGCTAGGTACATTATCTATGCGAGGCATGTTTTCTGTTACTTCGGCTTCCATTGTCCATTCATGACTCGTGACAGCTGAAAGTTCCAAAAGACGCTCTTGGCTATAGATTCCATCAGAAGACTCAGGAAGTGGTTTGTCAGATAGGAGAGCTTGAACAGGGTAGTTCATAGCATTTCCGTAATCCTCAAACACATCATCCTCTATCTCGCCCAAAAATTCTGGAAGAATTTCTTCCCCATATGTGGACGGAATAGGCTCCGCTAAGTCCAGCGAGCTAGACTCGGGCTCTTCTTGTTGTTCTAGGTCGAAACTTGAGTTTCTACGACTTCTTCGTCAGGGATTTCATCGGAAACTCCAGTATAAGGAGTATTCTCAAGAATTCTATCAAGAACCTCCTTTCCACCTCGTGGAGAAAGATGAAGAAACGCTCCACCTGATAAATGATCAAGGTGAAGGGCGCTCTCTTTCTCTAAACCGACATAAAAATGCTGAAGGAGCATTGGATCGGGTATGGCTAAATCGGGTCCTGAATTGATTAAATCAATGAAACGGGCCCAAGCCTCCCCTAATGTCTTCTTATCATTTTGTCTAAAGGTCAACACTTCTACTCGTAGTTGTACCACTCGGTGGACAGGGAAATACGATAAGATAAACTTGGTCTGTAAAGTTCCCCAGTCTCCTCTGGCACTTTCCACGGTTCGAGCATGCCATGTTTTAGCTGCTCCCGTCAAAGTGAACGGAAACAACTTCCACTTGACAGTGTCAAGTGAAATGCCCGAAATATTCAAACATGCACAGACTTGCTCAAACTCACGTAGATGTGTGTAGGGATTTTCTGATCCCGTAAATATGCTCTCCTGAACTTTGTTAATAAAGTCAGGGCGCAATTCGTAACTATCAGCATATATAGGTTGTGATGATGAATGTGGCTCTAATCGCGAACTCTTAGGAGCTGCGAATTGGAAGATAGATTGGTTCTCCATACGGAGAGGGTAAAGATGATCCTAACTCTAGTCTCAAAAATCAGCTACCGTTCCCCGGCAATGGCACCATAAAAGCTTGTTGACACCTCGGGTGGCACGCAGAAGAAACCGCAAGCGCACGACTGTCAGTTGTAGCTTTTCACCTCAGAGTATTCTAGGGTATCGAATCCACGAGGAACGCGAAGTGATTTTGAGAAAACTAGGGGGATAAGGATATCTAGGATAGATGAAGGGGAACGGGCACTATCTTCTGGGGTATATCCTAGTTCTATTAGACTTCTAGTGATTTAAGTTCTCTACTAGTGTACTGTGGGCGTACTAGCCTTTACCACTGACTTAGGTTGAACGCTAGCACAATGAGCCCTACTGTTAAACTAGACCAACTACGTGGTGGAATTCAAAGCGCACAGGGCTGTCACCACCTGCTTGCTACCACAGCTATCCGGGGGCCTAGCCGTATTCATTGGCCATATATAGCCTAAGTCCCACACTTAATCTATATATTACTACGACTAGCCCTGTACTAGAACTAGAGCACTTGAAACTAATATCAAGCAATGAAGCGAGTACACAAGTACTGAAAATAAATACTTGAAGATAAAATAAATACTAAGTTACCAAAGTTGAAGCGCAGAGCAGAGAGAAGCAGAGGTCTCCGATAACTCCGAAACTCTCCTGACTTCAACTCTTCTCCTCTCCAGCTCCTCTTCTAGTGAGGCACTCACACTCTCTCTAATCTCTCTAGCATAGCAAGTGTGCTGATCTTACCAAATGGTGAAGACTGATGTGAGGCTCTCCGAATGAGAACTCTAGGGGCCTATTTATAGTGCTAGGAAGTTAGGGGGGTACTTATAGAGTGATGGGGAGGTCGGTTAGGGATTAGGGGGTGGCGCCCGCCACTAAACCCTGGCGCCCGCCACCACTCTGACGTCCATTGCAACTGCCATTCATCCAACGGTCCTCACTTGCTCCCCTAAGTCGGTTCGCGGGTCGGTTAGGGTTTTAGATAGGGATTTCCACGTGTCCAAAGCCCACTATCTAGGTGATAATCCTCTTAGCCCTGGGATCAAACCGTCTTAGTGTGCAATGGCCAGGATTTCAGCTTGAGGTAACTCCCACGGATCAATGACGTGGCCTGGGCCACTTTGGGCAAGATGGCCCTGGCGGCCGCCAGTAATAGGCGACGGCCGCCACCCTACTCAGTCCCAAATGGGCCAGAGTGGCTTGGCCTTGCTCCTGGTACACTTGTTTGGCCCAAATTCCGTCATTTCTTGCATTAAGATAAGAAACTATGCACATGTGGAAATAGGTTAGTTATAAACCAAATCTTCTACTTTTTATGTTATTTTACCTTGGTTTTGGGTAAAATGTTGATGGTGAAATGATGCTTTAAGCACCATCAATAGGGATTAGCCAGAAAAATAAGAGAAATCCTACTTGGGTCCAGACACAACCGAAAAAAGTTCATGTGGGCCAACGTGACGGGCTTTGGAGACATGTCGGGTTCAACAAAAGAGTTCAAGTCCGGATCGTCTTTGTATCCTAGTCGTGTTAGGATATGAGTCTACCGGGGTTATAAATAGCTAAAACCCCGATTTTTGTAAATCACACAAAAAATCAATCAATACATCGGTCACCGGCCAAAACCCTAGGAGTAGGAGTAAGTTAGAACTCGGTGGAACCTTCAACCAGACAGGACTGCATCAGCTAGACCGACCTCCGGTTTGCTTGTAAGTTTTACCAATGGCTCGTGTTATTGTTCAATAAGGCTGTATTTGGCATCGACCAAACTCTTTTTTAGCTATGACATGGGTTAGTTATCGGTTTAAGTTCGTCCTTTGTAAGACTATCTTGACTCTGATCAATCTCTTGCTTTAGTCGATCTTAACTAGTTATCGACTTTATTAGTTTTGGCAAGCTAATGGATTCATTAAGTTATCGGTGTTGTTTATGCTTTTTAATGTTTTCTTTAGATTTGAACAATATCTTGCCCAATCAAGATTGACAAACTAGTTTAAGCTTAAATGTTGTTTAGTTTCGGCTATCCAATGGCTCATACGCTTACAACAAGGAAAATAGCCGATCTAAGGTTCTCATCGACTATTTTGTCAATCTTGATTGTTACATGTTATGCGTTCGAGATATTCGATAAAATTGTGGTTTGATCTAAGAAAAAGGTAGGTTTGATCTAGCATGTTTATTACGGCTGTATTTCCGAACCCCACTGATACGCATGATAGATTAGATTTGCTTGATCTTGAACCAAATCGTGGTTTTAACGGATAGATCTTGTTCATGCTTCATGGACCCTGTATCGGCTAAAATAGCCGATCCAATTACGCTTCCTTCATAATGTATGCTTTTAAGCGACATGAAATCAATGAATCTGCTCGTTGTATCGGACGTAATCTAGCTTGGTCATCATTATGGCTGTATGGAGACACCCACTATTGATGTTCAAGTTACTTTTTCGATCTATTTGTTATTATGGCTGCATGTTAACACTCCACTGTTAACAAATAGAATTGCTTATGCAATTAGTCGATCAGTTGATTTCATGCCATTTAAATGTATACATAGATCTCTATTCTATTTACATGTTTAAGCTTATCGGATGTTCTTTATTCTAAACTCCGTCTTTACATATACATTTGCCGTTTCGCTTCAAATATTGTCAATGCTTTAATCTTCTCTTAGGAGTTGACTTTGTAGTCAATGTCCTGTAACAGTGACTATCGGAGCCGTATAATTTGGAACTGTCTAGCACCAAACCTGCAGGTTCCACAATTTGAAGCATTTTCTTTTCCTTGTCAATTACAGGTCAAATTGACTGGCACCGCCATCTCTTGAAGGTCCAGGAGGTCAAGACCTTGCTCTACACGGCCTCTCAGGACCGTGGTCGAGTGTGTTGGCCCTTCGGTCAGATTTTCGCGTCAACACCATGTAGATGGAGATCATCGTGGTGAATACGTTGGCGGAGATGGAAATCTCCAAAGGGACACTAGGCTATACCAAGTCATATCTGTGTTTGATGCTATTCTCTTATTATGTTCTACTTTAACGTGTGATTCATGCTTATTGTCTACATGCAGTAGTGAAAGTGTAGAACTATCCCTCAGTAATGATCAAGTCATTTGCTTCCCCAAACCTTGCACTGTCATATGTCTTGTACAATCGGTGGCGCGCTTATGAAATTAGGGTGTCACTGATTTTCCTTGACTAGGCAGGTTCGTATCGGATAGTTACTGCAGAAGGGTTGGTTGCTTGAACAAGGTCATGCTAATGGTTAGGGACCTTGAAGCATAAGGAGTTGAGCACGCATAGAGATGCTGGCCAACAACAAGAGTCATATGTGATATGATTGGCAAAGAGTTGCTTATCGATCTACCATGTCCACTAGTGGTGATGCTAAAGCTCACTTGTAGACATGTTAGTTTGGGTCTTGAATTCAATATAGGGATATTGATCTTAGTGGGAGTAGATTTTATTAAAGTTTTAATATCATTTACTCTGTCTTGGATACATTTTCTTAGTATTTTGCATTTACTTTTGTTGTAGATAAATGGCACCTGCACCTCAACCATTTACTTTACGTTCAATACTTGAGAAAGATAAGTTGAATGGAACAAACTATGCGGATTGGATCCGCAACCTGAGAATTGTTCTCAGGGCTAAGAAAAAGGAAGATATTCTAGACACCCCATTACCAGTGGAACCGGCTAATAATGCGCCTGCTGCTGAGAAAACCGCTTACAAGAAAGCATGTGATGCTGATCTTGAAGCGGGATGCCTGATGCTTGCTAGCATGGAACTAGATCTGCAGATGCAGTTTGATAATAACAATACAGCCTACTTTATGATCATGGCGCTGGATGAGATGTTCCAGACTCAGGCTAGACTGAAAGGTTCAATGTCTCTAAGTCTCTTGCTGGGACTAAGCTAGCAGAGGGCGCAACAGTTGGGCCACACATGATCAAGATGGTTGGTTACACACAGAGGTTGGAGAAGCTAGGCTTCCCAATTGGTCCAGAGTTGGCTACTGACTTCATTTTGTCTTCTCTCCCACCTAGCTATGGGAACTTCATTTTGAACTACCATATGCATGGCGCGGAGAGGGGCTTGAATGAGCTATGTGGCATGCTTAAGATAGCAGAGGCAGACATCAAGAAAGGTGCTGGCAGCAGCCATGTGATGGAAATCCAAAACAAGCCTAACTTTAAGAAGAAGGGCAACTTTTGGAAGAACAGGAAGGGCAAGGGCAAGGCCAAAGATGTGATCTCTAAGCCAAACCCTCCTGTGCCTAACGCTGCTGGACCAACTCCTGATTCTGAGTGCTTCCATTGTAAGGGGAAAGGTCATTGGAAGAGAAACTGCAAGGTGTACTTAGCATCCTTGAAGAAGGATGGCGATGGTAAATGTACTCCCGCTGCTCATACACTTGTTGTTTATGTTACAGATATTTTCCTTGCTAACTCTTATATTAATTCTTGGGTATTTGATACCGGCTCGGCTGCTCATATTTGCAATACGATGCAGAGAATGATAAGAAGTAGCAGTGTTGGAAAAGGGGAGGTTGATTTCCGCATGGGCAATAATGCAAGAGTTGCTGCGTTGAACGTCGGGACGATGCAAGTACACCTCCCATCATGATTTATTTTTGAGTTGAATAATTGTTATTTTGTTCCAAGTTTAAGTCGAAACATTGTGTCACCTTCATGCTTGATGAAGGATGGTTATTCATTTGCGAATAAAGACAATGGCTGTGTGATCTCTAAGAATGATATGTTTGTGGCTTTTGCATCCATTGTGAATGGGTTGTTTATTTTAAAACTTGATGATGCACCTATGTCTATTTGTAATATAACTGCTAAAAGGCCTCACCTTAATGAGTTAAGTCCTACCTATATGTGGCATTGTCATTTGGGTCATATAAGTGAGAATCGCATGAAGAAGCTCCATGTTGATGGGTTTCTAACTTCGTTTGATTTTGAATCATACGAGACATGTGAGGCTTGTTTGCTGGGCAAGATGACCAAGTCGCCTTTCACAGGTTTTCCTGAGAGGGCGTTTGACTTATTGGAACTTGTACATACTAATGTATGTGGACCAATGAGTATGACAGCTAGAGGCGGATTTCAATACTTCATAACCTTCACTAATGATTTTAGCAGATATGGCTGTGTCTCTCTGATGAAGCATAAGTCTGAGACATTTGAAAAGTTCAAAGAATTTCTGAATGAGGTAGAGAATAAACGTGGCAAGAAAATGAAAGTCTTGCGATCTGATCGTGGAGGCGAATATTTGAGCCAAGAGTTTAGCAATCATATCTAGAGTGGCGAAATTGTTCCACAGCTTACGCCACCCGGAATGCCTCAGAGAAATGGCATGTCCGAGCGACGTAACCAAACTCTATTATACATGGATCAGTCTATGATGAGCTAGTCGGACCTTCCTTTATCATTTTGGGGATACGCTCTAGAAACAATCGCTTTCACATTAAATAAGGTACCGTCTAAGTCCGTAGTTAAGACACCATATGAGATGTGGACTGGTAAGAGTCTTAGTTTGTCTTTTCTAAAGATTTGGGGTTGTGAAGTTTATGTCAAATGACTTATTTTAGATAAACTAACACCCAAGTCGGACAAGTGCTTTTTTGTGGGATACCCAAAGTAAACTTTAGGGTATTACTTCTAGAACCGCTGAGAGAGCAAAGTGTTTGTTGCTCGAAATGGTGATTTCTTAGAGAAAGAGTTTCTCAAAAGAGACAAGAGAGGGCAGAAGGTGTATCCTGAAGAAGTTCAGGATGAGCCAACAGGGATTGACTCCATGAATGATGTTAATGTAGTAGAACAAGTTGAGCTACCTATGGCAACAGACACCCCGCCCCAACCACGAAGGTCGACAAGAATTTGTGAATTGTGTGGGGATGTGTTATTGTTAGATGTAACACCCTGATTTAATTTTTTCCCCAATTTAATAAAAGGAATTAGAAATTAATTAGGTTGGCTAGTTTATTAGAGGAGGAAAATAAAAATTTGTTTAATATTGTCATGTTGCATTCATGCCGTTGCATAATTTTATTGATTGGAAAAGAATTTATTAAACCCGTGTAGAGCGAATCGAATTTATTCTATTTAGAAAAAGAAACAAATGGTTTATAAAAGTTTATAAATTTTCAAACTCAAAGTTTTGTTTGGAAAACCTAGGGAAAATATTTGCAAAGTTTTCAAGAGCAATTTGATTTCAAACTGTTTTAAGAATTGGATTTGAAATGAATTTGCAAAAAGGTTTGAAAAGAAAAGAAAAAGAAAAGAAGAAAAAGGGCAAAGACCTCCCTCCTCTTTCTTTTCGGCCCAGCCGGCCCTCACTCCTCGCCCCTCCAGCAGCTCCCGCGCTCCCCGCCTCCTCCCTCCCGGGCCGCATCGGCGCCGGCCCACTGTTTCCCCCCCTCTCGACCTCCCCCTCCACCTGGGCCGAAGCCCTCGCTTCCGGCCCCAGCGCCCCTGCGTCGCACTGGCCCAAGACCCGCGCGGCTCGCGCGCTGCAGCCGTGCCGCCGGCAGACGGCCCCGTCTTGCCCCACTGCCACATGGGCCCTCGCGGTCAGATCTCCCCCTCACTCGCTGACAGCGCGACCCCACGTGTCAGGCCGTCATCCCCAACCTGACGCTCCGCCCTTCGCGCGATGTCGCGCGATCGCATCCTCCATAAACTCCCCCCCTCAAGATCTTTCTGCACGAACCCGCCGCCACCCTTCGCCCACACAGCCGCCACCCCAACCCTCTGCGCGCGACTCCTCTCCCTCCCTCGCACCGCCACCAGTCCGCTCGCTCTCCACCACCCTACGCCGCCATCGCCGAAGTACGGCTCGTGCTCGAGTTCCCTCCGAAGAGCCGGTCACTGCCTTCCCTTCACCCACCGCTGAACTCGCAGGGTCACGCCGCGACTGGGAGTCCCATCCTCGGTGAGTTTTGGCACTGGGAAGCTACCTCTCCGACCTCACGGACGGAGCCGATCGACTCTGCTGCGGCTCTCCCCTCTCCAGCCCTCGGCCGACCCCGTTGAGGCCCTCGGTGAGCTCGCCTCTCCTTCCTCTGTCTCCCTGTACCCTTGGTCTAGCCAATAGTGGACCGTAGACCCGTCTTCATGAGCTCCGGCAAGATCCCCCAGGCGCAGCCATGGCGCCGCCGCGTGCAGAGCGCCGGCGACAGCCTCCTCCCTCCCCGCTCGATCCAGGCCGCCCGATCTGGGGTGAAGGGCCGCGATTAAAACAATCCCCGAAGGGGTATACACCACGTCCACCGGTCCGTGGACCAGCGCCTATCTTCGCCGCGTCATCACGTCCACCAGCCACGCAGCACACCGCACCAGTCCCTGCACGACACGCGGCCGCCACGCTAGCAAACCCGATCGGCTGCAACACTTTGCAAATAAGCCCCTAGGGTTCTGGCGAATCAACCCTCGCTCCACATAAATAGTATTCTGAGTCTATCAAAATCTTGCACTCTAGTCCTTCGGTTTCCATCTAAGTGACGCGTAGTCCCCTGGTCCACTGTGGACCGCGAGCCATAGCGCCGTGCGCCCCGTCCACAGCACAGTGGTGCGCCGAACCAGTGGCACGGAGCCACGTGGCGGCCACGCTAGCAGCCGCACGCGCCGCGCCGGCCGTTTTGCAGATAAGCCCTTCACATTTCCGCAAAAAAAAAACCCGCCGTCCAACATCACTATGCGCTGAGTCTGTGTTTTCTTTTGATCTAGCCCCCGTGTTTCCTAGAAAATGAGGCCCAGTCCAAATGCCGTTTAAATCCAGATTTGATTTATTTAAAAACACAAAATGAGTTCAAACAATTTATAGTTTTGCCATCCGACTTCAAACGCTTATAACTTTTGCGTTTTAACTCCGTTTTGACCCGTTCAAGTCGCGTTAGATTCGTCTCGCCGAGCTCTACGCGTTAGATCTATTTATTTACTGTTTTCATACTGTTTGTTGTACTGTTATTCATTTCGCTTTGTATGTGCCATGTATGTTGAATGGGCCAGAGAGTGCGGAATACGAGGATGCTCCAGACCATCCTTGCGACCCAGTTGATTCGACCCAGTCCGAAGGCAAGTGTCCTTGAACATCTTGCACCTACTTTATTTTACTTTTGGTACTAGAGTAGTTAGATCTTGTAGATGCATGTTTGTCATTAATTTGAATCCCATGTTAGGGTTTACTAGAATTTGTATATATTATCCTTGTCGCCTATTTTGGGATGTTCGGGTAGGTGTCTTGCTTAGCCCTGCAGTCATGGATGGGATGAGAGTTAAAATGTTTATAAACTTGATTAATGAACTATGAAACGAATGTGGACATGGTAATTTTGTAGTAACATGGTTATTAGGTAAATCCGGCAGGATGGACCCGTATTGGTGGTTTTGTGCCGTGGGACTCGGCAGCTGCTTTTGGTTTTTGGTTCGGGGCTCGTGCTAGACATATTCTGCCTGGATCCCTAGGACCCGGTTCTTGGACAAGTAACCCGGCAAAACAGCGCAACCATGAGATCTGGATGGGCTGGACCTGGCTAATTAATTAGTTTCCTCCGAGTTATGCTACACGGGGTTTGTTTAGTGGCTCAAGAGGGGGTCCCTGGGGTCGCTGACTTATGTACGAGGATGAAACCTTAGAGTACGTGTAACACAGGCTTGGAGGGGCTTTGTAAAGGCCTTGCAGTGCAACCCGCTATGCACCTCGGCAGTGTTTAGCGTGACGGGATCTGCACGACTCATGGGTAACGATGTGCAACCTCTGCAGAGTGTAAAACTGATATATCAGCCGTGCTCACGGTCACGAGCAGGCTTGGACTTCTTCGAGATTAGTTGGTTACTGGTTGGTTTTGGGTTCGGGTCATCTGATGGACTTCAGGTGTGGTTACCTGATGGACTTCAGGTGTTGGTTACTCGGTGTGACTCCGAGTGTGGTTTGCTCGGTGCGACTCCAAGTGTTGTTACTTTTCTACAGTATCTGTGTCCATAACCTAGTAAATAGGTGCATAGGATTAATAGGATGTGTCGCTTAGGCGCTTGAGTCAAACAAAGTCAGCCTACCTTTGTTATAAGCCTCATAAGCATATATTTCCTACACTTGCGGAGTACATTTCGATGTACTCACCCTTTCCCTTTGTCCCCCCTGCTACCCCACCCAGATGCTGGAGACTACGCGTACGAGGAGCCGGAGTATCCAGAAGACGGAGGCTACGACCCTGACGACCTGTACTAGGATGGCGCTACCCCCGGTCGACCTTCCTGTGGAGATGGAGTCCAGATCTTCCGCATCTTCGTCAGAGTTTACCTTAGAGTTAGTTTCATGAGAGTCTGTACTTTTCTTTTAGACCCGAGGGTCATTTTTTGTAATAATGTTGGATATATTAATAAAAGCATTGTTTTGATATTTACTATGATGTGGATATATGTATGAAAATTGATCCTGGCATACATATATTGTGCTCCAATTTTGTTCTTAAAATTGGGGTGTCACAGAGTGGTATCAAAGCCGTGTTGACCGTAGGACGCTACCCTAGTCAGTCATCGAATTTACAAAACTATTTTTACAAAGTCTGACCCCTTTTCCCACTTCTATAGCCTGTCTCTGCTGAAAATTCAAATTTTGTTTAAAAGTAGGTCCTCCAAACTCGTAAGAAGCCCGCCATAATTATGTGATCTCATAGGTCGTTGAATGACATGTACTTGTGCATATGTAATGTGTGACACCCTAGTGTCAAGCACTGCATTAGGCACTGCAATTAGCCACTAAGAAAGCATAAGCAATGCATCGCATCATTTCATGTGCATAAGTATGCCTTTGATCTTTTGATTGTTTATTTGAAATTGGATTTCTATTTGACTTGATGCTTTGATTTTGGCTTTATTCTTGAGGAGGATTTAAAAATGGTTTTCAGAAAAAGTGTTCTATATGAAAGTTGTAGAGAAAAATATTTTGAGCAACTTTTATATTTGGGTCAAAGCCTGGTTTGGAGTTCTTCAAACTGTTTTTGAGAAGTCAAACTTTGGAAATTTCTGGAAAAAGAAAAAGAATAATTTTCT
This sequence comes from Coix lacryma-jobi var. lacryma-jobi, assembly GCA_009763385.1. NCBI lineage: Eukaryota > Viridiplantae > Streptophyta > Magnoliopsida > Poales > Poaceae > Coix > Coix lacryma-jobi. Next base: position 222,578 of record CM019827.1, read on the forward strand.
TTCCCGGCGCCAACCTTTCGGCCCATCCGGCCTTTCGGCCCACTTCCCCGCCTCGGCCCAGCGCTCGCCGCCTCGCCCGCGCGCGCGCCCGCCCGCGCACCGCGCGCCGGCCACCCGACACGGCCGCGCCGTACGCCGGCCGGCTTGCCGCATGGCGCCCCTTCTCTGCGCCAAATCCACGCTGACCACTCCCTCTCCGATCTTCTCCCACCGGAGCACGCCAGCGATCTTCGCCGGCCACTCCCGCGCATCCTCGTCTGCCGAGCCGCCTGCCGCCGCCTCGCTGACCGAGCCGCCGTGGCCCCCGCCACGACCGGCCGCCCCTCCGCTCCGCCGGGCAAAAGCCCGAGCGCCTCTCCCACTCCCTCACTCACTCGCACACTCACTCTCGCTCTCGCTCCCCACTCTCACCCGTGCGCGAAGCGAACTGAGCACTCTCCGCTCGCTGCAACCACCGCCGCAAGGCCCCTTCCCAAATTCCAGTCACCACCTCCATCACCGGCCGATTAACCCCGGCCACTGCCCCGCCTTCGTCTCGGACACACGGTGCGCACCCCCGCGCCATCCGCCGAGCTCCACCGACGCCGAAGTCCGAAGAGCCCCGCCGCGGAAGCTTTCAGCGCCGCTCGGAGCCCGGAGCCGTTCGTCCCCGACCCGAGCTCCACCGCCTCCCTTCTTCCTCCTCCAGCTTCGCCAAGCCAAGGCAAGGTGAGAACACCAACTAGCCCTAACGCTACCGTTCCCTATCTCTCTGTTCACCACGGCCGAGCGCCATTGCCGCCATCGCGGACCTCACACGTGGCCAGCACGCACCAGCGCACCTCCGGCCAAACCATCACCCCTAGGACTCCCCTCTAGGTTCACTGAGTCTCACACGCCCGCCAGTTTAGCCGGCGACCGCCGGAAACGGCGTAGCCGCGCGATGCCGTCGCCGCCGTGCGCTGCCGCTCGCCGCCGGCACGCTACGGCCGTGCGCTGGCCAATCCACCAGTACCGCCGGATGCGCCTCGTTGAGACGAGTCCGCAGGGCCCAGCCTCCGCGCCGGCGACCTCACCGACGGCGAGAAATCGCCGGACCAATCCCTCCCCTGTTTCCGTCTCGTCCGAGCCCCCGAGTCAGGCCTCGGACGAGCGTGCGTGTTCCGTCTCGCCCGAGCCCGCGAGCCAGGCCTCGGACGAGCGTGCGTGTTCCGTCTCGCCCGAGCCCCCGAGTCAGGCATCGGACGAGCGTGCGTGTTCCGTCTCGCCCGAGCCCGCGAGCCAGGCCTCGGACGAGCGTGCGTGTTCCGTCTCGCCCGAGCCCGCGAGCCAGGCCTCGGACGAGCGTGCGTGTTCCGTCTCGCCCGAGCCCGCGAGCCAGGCCTCGGACGAGCGTGCGTGTTCCGTCTCGCCCGAGCCCGCGAGCCAGGCCTCGGACGAGCGTGCGTGTTCCGTCTCGCCCGAGCCCGCGAGCCAGGCCTCGGACGAACGTGCGTTCTTCCGATTCGCCCGAGCCGAGCCCTCGGCCGCGGTTTCGTCGAGCCAAGTCTCGGCCGGTTCGCTTTCCGCCGTGCGCCCGAGCCCGAATGGGTTCTGCTGACCCACGGGTCCCGCGCGTCAGCCCCTTACCGGTCCATAGACCGAGTTCTCGCAAGCCAGCCGGGAGAAATTAAATGTTTTTCTTTTCGGTTTAATTTCCAGAGATGCTTGTTATTTTTGTGTAGCCTGTTTTATAAATCCAAATAAAGTGCTTCCAGTTTTATTAGCTTTCTTATGAATAGATCTATCATGGGAAAATATGAATGTATTTTTGATAGCAGTTTATTTTACTGTTTTCATTTATTTCAGTTTATATGCTTTTGTTTAGATAAATGATTATAAGTGTTTTCTGGTTGAGATAATTCCTGGGAAATTTTGTGTAAGTTTATTATACTGTTTGGCACCTGTGAAAAATATATGATGCACTGTTTATGTAGAAAAAGTTACTGTTATAGTTAAAAGTCTCTTTTTGCTGATTTCTTAGAATAAGTGTTAAGGTGTTTTATATGCTGAAATAAAATATGGGAAAATTTGTACAGTCTCTGTATGCCTTGTAGAATCTAAGAAAAGTATGAACTTGATCTGTTTTATGGAAAAAGTTTGTAGTTGCTTTACAACTGTGCTTTTCTGTATAGATCTTTAGAAATTCATGTAAGAAAATATATGATGGTTCTGGTCATGGAACTTCCTGGATAAATATGAAATGTGAAGTAGAATCTGGGAAAAATAGGAAATAGAGCTATGCACTCTTTTACAGTAGGGTTGTAGTTCAAAGTACCTTTTTAGGCAGTTTGCTTGTCATTTTTGTATCTGCAGCTCTGTATTTTATCTTTGGCCGAAACTTGTTCAGTAGAGTCCAGCAAGTGTGGTTTCCCTTCTCGAATTTTTGTGGATTTTTCTGAGCCCAGAAAAATACACTTGCAGTTCAAATCTGAGTTTCCTTTGATGTATTTAAATAAGAAAGAGTTGAATACTCAGATTTTGTTTTATGAAATAAATGAGATATTGCCCCAATGTTAAAAAGTGGTTCAACAAGTTGGCTTTGTTGGTTTGCAAGAGTTATTCTTTTCATGCCACTTCATCTTGCACCGCATTTATTGAATTATAAATTCATCGCACGCAATAGGATCGACCCCGCCGGAGCTTCACCAAGAGCAGGAGCTAAACGCCGAGCCGGAGATCCAGGAGCTGCAGCAGCCAGAGGAAGTCGACCCCGTCCACGACACTAACCTGCCCGAGTGCCCCTCCCACGAGGCCTCGGTTTTCACTCAAGGCAAGCCCCGGAGCATTCTAAGTCTCCCAGTTTTTGCAATTAATTTACTTGAGTCCTTTTATATTGTGATGCATTAGGTATAGGAGTTGATTGAATCCTATTTGTTGCATTACCATTCCTTGATTATTGATTATTACCTGCCTTGTTATCCTGCTACTGCTTAATAATGTAGAATTGCTTAGCCTGCTTAATAAAAGTAGTAGTTAAGGATGTTTCCGTAATACCCCGATGGGTACTTACCGGATCACGGTTGGCTATATTTGCTATCGTGGAAAAGAACCTGAGTAATAATGAAATACGGTCAACTGGAAGGCAAGGCACAAGTTTGGAAACTTGGGGCAGTCCGTCCGTTGGATCGTGTAGGTTTGTATCGATGTTGGCCCTCGTTCATTTTTGAACGCGCCCTTTTACTTAGGGATATGTCGGTGCCGTAATCATCGACCCCAAAGCCGGTTAGAAGCTGTTCGGGCCGGTCTCAACCCGTGTCGTGCCCTCTAGTACGGAAGTTGCGATCTGCCGCGTGAGGCCATCGCCAGACTCTGATTGGGCGGTCCGTGCTTGAGCCGCGACGATTACCACCACGAACAAGCGTCGAGCGGTTGCCCAATGCATGGACCCGACGGGGAAAGTGTGGGCTGGTATTAAAGGTCTTTCACCAGCTGGTTTGGAATTCGATTCGAGTCGCCGTCTCCCCCGGTTAGTGGGAAACTATGGCGAGCTTCACCACGATACAACTCCATGTGATGTTTAAAGGTTCAACTAAAATGTGGATAAGTCAACTGGATATGGTTATATTATTGTTTGTTAGATTCAAGTGAGTGCTCTAGTACAGGTAATAACCTAGAACTAAGGAATAGACTTAAAAGTAACAGCTCATCATCATCATTATTTATCCCTTATCTGGATTTGAGCCTTTCGCAACTAAGAGATCCCAGCTCCACCTCAAAAGCCTGGCATACCCTTGGAGTCTTTTATTTTCAGTTAGACGGGTAAGTCTAGCTGAGTACATTCCCGTACTCAGGGTTTATCCCGTTTGTTGCAGATGGCCAGGTCTACTTTGGCTATTGTAAGCACTGCCTCTACCCAGTGGAAGGTGATGAGGAGTAGGCCCAGGGCAGGGTCGTCTAGAAGCTTTCCTCCTTCTTTTGCCGGACTGAGACTACTGGTGGCACACTATCTTAAAAAAGAGGAATGACTTGTGTTGAGTTGGTTTATCAAACAATGTTTTATTTGGACCACGTGTGTTGTGGTCGTGTTTTAAACTTATTTAAGCTTCCGCACTTTTAAACTCAATGTTGTAATAACTCCGTTTTAAATTCCGCACTCTGATGTTTTAAATTTGATTTCGTTTCGCTGTAATGTATCTTTACGAATGTAACCTTGAACGATGCGATCCTGTATGTTCTGGTGTAAGAAATCCTTCGAGATTTCCGGACTACCGGGGTTATATGGGTTCAAGTGTGGATCGAAGTCAGACAGATTTGACTAAGATAATACTTGAGCTCTTATAATCAGGACGGTTCCGCCACAGCTGGTATCGGAGCATGGTTCGAGTGATTACCTTCGTAAAGAGCTATTTTCGAACTAAAATGGGTATTTCAAAACTATTTTCAAAACTATTTTTAATTACTAAGTGTGCCCAGTCTCGTCCTTAAGCCCTATACTAGGATTCAGGTGGCTTAACTGCTAACAGGGTTCAGGGTTTTGCTTCATGCTGGATCTTTATTTGCTGGTCCATTCTCGGGAAAAGAGAATGCGTCGATTGCGAAAACATGCATAAAATGATTTTGTGAGATATGAGAGCATGACCGTCCAACCGTCGGTCTAGGTGAGAGTTCTTATACCAAGTATGTGCGAGCTCCACGCAGACACATATGAGGGTATCAATGATTTTAAGGGTGATTTCTATTGGTGCATGGTATTTAGTATTGGCTTCTATGTATTTTGCGCATATTGGCCAATACTCAGTTGTTTTGTCATTGGGAATTTTGTTGGGCTGAAATGAATCTTCTGCAGGTACACTAACTATGCGAACGAGTAGAACGTGTAGATAACGCATGAGAGATCGTTCTTGCCACCGACTAGAACGTTAGGACTTACGAGTCATTAATAGTGAGTGAGAACGTAAGTACGATCATGCATCATGTTTAAATTCTTGCATTTACATTACCTCCCCTTAATTAAAAGTTGTCTCTTTTCTATAAAATTTGCCAACTTAATATCTGTCTCACGAGAGTTCGAAACCCTTTTTGCTTCTACAGATGGCCCGAACCAGGTTGACTGCTCGCAAGGCCACCGGAGGCAGAGGAGTTCCGCGTCACCGCTTGGCCACCAAGCTGACCCGGAGGACGTTCTTGTCCTACTTCGGGTTGCCGACTATCCTTTGGAGGATTTTGCAGGCCGTTGGCTACGAGGAAGGACAGGAGCCCAGATACTCGTGGCAGAAGGAGATTTACGGGCAGGATTCCTTGGTCATGGTTGAGATCAAGGTCAAGGCTCTACCTGCTAAGCCCCACTGGACAGGATGGACAGAGATCACCAGAGGCACGTGTGCCAAGGATGGAGCTAACAGGGCAGCATATCGTGTGCTGAAGGATATCATCGCCCGTTTCCCCGCCGACTTAGCCAGTGCGATGGCAGGAGTGTTTCCCCGTGGATCACTTTTCCCATTGCGCTGGAAGCAGACTCCAGAGTCAGCCTTGACAGGGAGCCCTGAGGAGCGTTTCTACTGCGAGACACCTGCGATGAGCGCCACTGGAGCTCTGTTGGGTGTATGTGAGAGCTTGGAGCGCACTCTCGAGAGCGTGTCCTTCACTCTCACCGCCACCTATCAGAACAAGGATAGACTTCAGCAGGACTTTGACGCCGAGGTGACTCGTCTGCAGGAGAGGATTCAGCAGCTCACTCTAGAGCGTGACGACGCCCGCACCACTGCCGCAGCTCAGTCTACCGCCAGGACAGTCGCCGAGCAGATGTACCTGACCGCATCTCTGCAGAGAGATGAGGCCCGTGCCGCACTTGACCACCTCAGAGAGGGAGCCCATCTCCTGGTTCAGCAGATCAACGCACAGCAGGTCTACATCGAGCAGCTCCATGAGGCCGTCCATGAGTTCCATCATGCAGCACAGGAGGCAGCAGCACCAGCAGCTCCCGCAGCAGAGGCCCCAGATCCCCAGGACGGAGAGGTTCTCGGTCCCGACGCCCCACCAGAGGAGACTCATGCAGAAGAGCCTATGATCGATGTTGACATCGAGGACGCCGCATCCGCCGCTGGAGATCCCTGAGCGCTAGTTTGTTAGGGATCGTTTTCTTTTGTATAGCTTGAGCTTGCTCGCTAAGTGATGTAATGATCCAAACATGTGATGGTTTTATGTTTAACTTATGATGGCATGTAATGGCTTTTGGACAAAGTCCGGACTTCGATCCGGCACCTCTTTTATGGAAATCCGTCGTTTGCATGTCTAATTCCAAGCAATTATTCTGTGATGTTGTATGGAAATGAGTAATTATACTTGGACGTGTGCTAAATTTCCGAATTTATGTACAGCACAGTATTTATTCATGATCGGTGTAACATCACCTAATGATTGCTTATTAATGGGATATGCAGATGCCGGCACACACCCGCAGCCAGCGTGGACAGGGAGCAGGATCGGAGGAGAACTTGCCACCTCCCCCGCCGCCGCCAATGACGCCTGAAGCGTTCTTTGGACAGTTCCTAGGTAGCCAGAGGAACATGGAAGAAATGCAGAGGCACATGGAGGCCACCCTCCGCAACATCGCCAACAACACCGCGCAACAGCATCAGCAGCGCCAAGGCCCGGAGCCCAACCAGTATAGCTCTTACCGTGACTTCTTGGACACTCGTCCTCTAGTGTTCAAGGAAGCCACCGAGCCGCTCGAAGCTGATGAATGGCTCAACTCCATTACCCAGAAGTTCCGTCTGCTTCGTCTGACGGAAGAGCTTAAAGCGGAGTATGCCGCTCACATGTTGGAAGGACCCGCAGGTTTGTGGTGGACCCAGTACCGTGCATCTCTGCCAGTTAATGCACGTGTTACTTGGGATCAATTCTCTACTGCTATACGCAACTACTACATCCCTAGTGGTCTGATGGAAATGAAGATTGCCGAGTTCATGAGGTTGTCCCAGGGGACCAGGTCCGTATCAGAGTACCTCCACAGCTTCAACAATCTGGCTCGCTATGCCCCAGATTTTGTAAATACTGAGGCCAAGAAGATTGCCAGTTTCAAGCGTGGCATGAATGCCACAATGCTATCCAAGATGGGTAACAGTCACCGCACCACCTTTAGTGACTTCGTCAGTGACTGTCTCAACCAAGAGGCCAATGACAGCCGGCTAGCAATAGAGACACGCCGTCGTGCGAACGAAGGAGGTTCGTCCCAGCAGAGGACCACCTTCGGAGCACGCGCCCCGTACCGCCCGCCGGTCACTGGAGCAAGGTACCGTCCCCCACAGAGAAAGATCACCACCAACCGTCCCTGTCCTAGTTTCCAGAAGCCCTACACCGCCCCCATGATGCAAAACAAGAGCAAAGCAGGAAATGCAGCAGGTCCCAGGACTCCGTACGTAATTGGCCCATGCTACAACTGTGGTCAAACCGGACACCTGTCACGTCAGTGCCCTCGACCGAAGAAGCAGTACACTCAGCCCCAGCCTCGTACCGGTCATGTGCACCACACCACTGTGGAAGAAGTGCCAGAAGGAGAGCCTGTCACCGCTGGTACGTTTCTTGTTAATCAATGCCCCGCAGGTGTGTTGTTTGATTCTGGAGCATCACATTCTTTCATAAGTGAGAATTTTGTTTTGAGAAGTAATCTTGAGTTGATAGAGTTAGACCGGGGATATCAGATAAGTTCCGCCGGAGCCGTTCTCTCCGCGCGAAAAATGGCTAAAGGAGTAGAAATGACCTTTGGGGATAAAAAGGCCATAGTGGACCCCATAGTCATTCCTGGTCTAGGTCTGGATGTAATCTTGGGTATGGGTTGGATGAAACTATGGAAGGTTAATCTAGACACCGCAGAGAGAATAGTGTCCATGGTTAGTCCCAGGAATGGATCTTCTTTCAGGTTCCAGTTACCTCGAAACCCCCATGAGATCGGAGTATTGTTCAATGTCACGGCAAAACAGATAGCTAAGATTCCAGTAGTATGTGAGTTTCCAGATGTTTTTCCTGATGAGTTGCCTGGACTACCGCCAGATAGGGATGTGGAGTTTGCTATCGAGTTAATCCCTGGAACGGCACCCATATCACGAAGACCGTATAGAATGCACGCTAAAGAGTTAGCAGAGCTTAAGATTCAATTGCAAGAGCTTTTGGATAAAGGTTTGATACGCCCTAGTTCGTCGCCTTGGGGATGTCCCGCTATCTTTGTGAAAAAGAAAGATAAGACTCTGAGGATGTGTGTGGATTATAGGCCGCTTAATACAGTAACTATAAAGAACAAGTACCCCTTACCCCGGATTGATGTCTTGTTTGATCAGTTGTCTAAAGCAAAAGTGTTCTCCAAAATCGACCTAAGGTCAGGTTACCATCAGATCAAGATCAGACGTGAGGACATACCGAAAACAGCTTTCTCTACTAGATATGGACTGTACAAGTATCTGGTTATGTCTTTTGGGTTGACTAATGCACCGGCACATTTCATGTACCTGATGAATTCCGTCTTCATGCCAGAGTTGGACAAGTTTGTCGTAGTGTTCATCGATGATATTTTGGTATACTCTGAGAATGAGAAGGATCATGCTGAGCATCTACAAGTTGTTCTGACCCGACTTAGAGAGCATAAGTTGTATGCTAAGTTCAGTAAGTGTGAGTTCTGGTTGAAGAAGGTACTTTTCCTTGGTCATATCCTTTCGGAGGAAGGAATCTCCGTAGACCCTTCTAAAGTACAGGAAGTTATGGATTGGCAAGCACCTACCACCGTACACGAGGTTCGCAGCTTCTTAGGTTTGGCAGGATATTACCGTCGGTTTATTCCGGATTTTTCAAGAATAGCCAAGCCTATGACCCGTTTGACACAGAAGAACAAGAAGTTCGAATGGACTCCAGAGTGTGAAACAGCTTTCCGCACTCTGCGAACGTTGTTGACTTCCGCACCAGTTTTGGCTCAGCCAAACTTGGAGGAACCTTTTGATGTGTTTTGTGACGCATCTAAGGTTGGACTCGGATGTGTACTCATGCAAAATGGAAGAGTCATCGCCTATGCTTCTCGTCAGTTGAGACCACACGAAGAGAATTACCCCACTCATGATTTGGAATTAGCAGCCGTCGTGCATGCACTCAAGATTTGGAGACATTACCTTATGGGAAATCTATGTCATGTGTACACGGATCATAAAAGTCTGAAGTATATCTTCACCCAGCCGGAGTTGAACATGAGGCAGAGAAGATGGTTAGAATTAATAAAGGATTACAACCTGGAAGTGCATTACCACCCTGGAAAAGCGAATGTTGTAGCTGATGCCTTGAGTCGCAAGACTCATTGCAACTCTCTACAACCACTGTTGGAAGATGGGTTTAATCTTATGCACCCTGTCATGTTAAACAATATCACTCTTCAGTGCACCTTAGAAAGTGACATCATCGAGAGACAGAAGTCCGATGCAGAAATCTGTCAGATAAAGAAGAGGTTAGAAACCAATAGTTCTTTGAACTTCAGGACTGATAATCAGGGAATCTTGTGGTATAACCAGAGGTTAGTCGTTCCTAAGGATGCAGAGCTGAAAGGAAGAATTCTGGGTGAAGCTCACAATTCAAAGTTGTCTATCCACCCAGGAAGTAGTAAGATGTATCAGGGTTTGAAAACCAGATATTGGTGGTCAAAAATGAAGAAAGAAGTTGCAGCCTATGTCGCCAGATGTGATACTTGTTGCAGAGTAAAGGCAATACATCTGAAACCCGCCGGACTATTACAACCGTTATCGATTCCAGAGTGGAAATGGGAAGAGATCAGTATGGACTTTATCACAGGCCTTCCCACTACTCAAAAAGGGAATGATTCGATTTGGGTTATTGTGGATCGGTTATCTAAAGTGGCTCACTTCATACCAGTCAAAACTACCCACCGACCGCATCAGTATGCAGACCTGTACATACAGAATATCTTGAGATTGCATGGGATTCCAAAAAGGATTGTCTCTGATAGAGGACCCCAGTTCATAGCACGTTTTTGGGAACAGTTGCACAAGGAATTAGGAACCAAGTTGGTAAGAAGTTCCGCCTACCACCCCCAAACCGCAGGGCAAACGGAGAGAGTAAATCAGATTCTAGAAGATATCCTGAGAGCTTGTGTCTTGTCTTCAGGAGAGTCATGGGAGAAATGGTTACCCCTTGCTGAGTTTTCATATAATAACAGTTATCAAGAAAGTATAAAAATGGCACCTTTTGAGGTTCTATATGGACGAAGATGCAGAACCCCAGTAAATTGGGTTGAGTCTGGAGATCGAGGATTCTATGGGTCCGATTATGTAAAAGATGCCGAGGAAATTGTGCAAACAGTACAGCAACATATCAAGGTAGCACAGTCTCGACAAAAGAGTTATGCTGACACCCGAAGGAGACCTTTGGAATTTCAAGTTGGAGATTATGTGTATCTCAAGGTTTCACCTATGAGAAAGGTCCAACGCTTTGGAATTAAAAAGAAGCTAGCACCTCGATATGTGGGACCTTACCAGATCATAGCAAAGAAGGGAAAAGTGGCATATGAAGTACAGTTACCCCCAGTGATGAGTGCAGTTTTCCCAGTGTTCCACGTATCACAGCTAAAGAAGTGCCTTCGAGTTCCCGAACAAGAGGAAGTTCGAGTCCCGGATGTCACGATCAGATCAGATCTGGAGTACTACGAACAACCTAAGGAGATTTTGGATACCAAGACTCGAGAGACTCGTAACCGAACAGTGAAGACTTACAAGATTCTCTGGAGTAATCACGGACCCAACGATGCTACATGGGAAACCGAGGAGTACCTAAGCGTAAACTACCCCGCTTTTTATAAAGATTGGTACGTAACTTAAATCTCGGGACGAGATTTCTTTAAGGGGGGAAGGGCTGTGACACCCTAGTGTCAAGCACTGCATTAGGCACTGCAATTAGCCATTAAGAAAGCATAAGCAATGCATCGCATCATTTCATGTGCATAAGTATGCCTTTGATCTTTTGATTGTTTATTTGAAATTGGATTTCTATTTGACTTGATGCTTTGATTTTGGCTTTATTCTTGAGGAGGATTTAAAAATGGTTTTCAGAAAAAGTGTTCTATATGAAAGTTGTAGAGAAAAATATTTTGAGCAACTTTTATATTTGGGTCAAAGCCTGGTTTGGAGTTTTTCAAACTGTTTTTGAGAAGTCAAACTTTGGAAATTTCTGGAAAAAGAAAAAGAATAATTTTCTTTCCCGGCGCCAACCTTTCGGCCCATCCGGCCTTTCGGCCCACTTCCCCGCCTCGGCCCAGCGCTCGCCGCCTCGCCCGCGCGCGCGCCCGCCCGCGCACCGCGCGCCGGCCACCCGACACGGCCGCGCCGTACGCCGGCCGGCTTGCCGCGTGGCGCCCCTTCTCTGCGCCAAATCCACGCTGACCACTCCCTCTCCGATCTTCTCCCACCGGAGCACGCCAGCGATCTTCGCCGGCCACTCCCGCGCATCCTCGTCTGCCGAGCCGCCTGCCGCCGCCTCGCTGACCGAGCCGCCGTGGCCCCCGCCACGACCGGCCGCCCCTCCGCTCCGCCGGGCAAAAGCCCGAGCGCCTCTCCCACTCCCTCACTCACTCGCACACTCACTCTCGCTCTCGCTCCCCACTCTCACCCGTGCGCGAAGCGAACTGAGCACTCTCCGCTCGCTGCAACCACCGCCGCAAGGCCCCTTCCCAAATTCCAGTCACCACCTCCATCACCGGTCGATTAACCCCGGCCACTGCCCCGCCTTCGTCTCGGACACACGGTGCGCACCCCCGCGCCATCCGCCGAGCTCCACCGACGCCGAAGTCCGAAGAGCCCCGCCGCGGAAGCTTTCAGCGCCGCTCGGAGCCCGGAGCCGTTCGTCCCCGACCCGAGCTCCACCGCCTCCCTTCTTCCTCCTCCAGCTTCGCCAAGCCAAGGCAAGGTGAGAACACCAACTAGCCCTAACGCTACCGTTCCCTATCTCTCTGTTCACCACGGCCGAGCGCCATTGCCGCCATCGCGGACCTCACACGTGGCCAGCACGCACCAGCGCACCTCCGGCCAAACCATCACCCCTAGGACTCCCTCTAGGTTCACTGAGTCTCACACGCCCGCCAGGTTTAGCCGGCGACCGCCGGAAACGGCGTAGCCGCGCGATGCCGTCGCCGCCGTGCGCTGCCGCTCGCCGCCGGCACGCTACGGCCGTGCGCTGGCCAATCCACCAGTACCGCCGGATGCGCCTCGTTGAGACGAGTCCGCAGGGCCCAGCCTCCGCGCCGGCGACCTCACCGACGGCGAGAAATCGCCGGACCAATCCCTCCCCTGTTTCCATCTCGTCCGAGCCCCGGAGTCAGGCCTCGGACGAGCGTGCGTGTTCCGTCTCGCCCGAGCCCGCGAGCCAGGCCTCGGACGAGCGTGCGTGTTCCGTCTCGCCCGAGCCCCGAGTCAGGCCTCGGACGAGCGTGCGTGTTCCGTCTCGCCCGAGCCCGCGAGCCAGGCCTCGGACGAGCGTGCGTGTTCCGTCTCGCCCGAGCCCGCGAGCCAGGCCTCGGACGAGCGTGCGTGTTCCGTCTCGCCCGAGCCCGCGAGCCAGGCCTCGGACGAGTGTGCGTGTTCCGTCTCGCCCGAGCCCGCGAGCCAGGCCTCGGACGAACGTGCGTTCTTCCGATTCGCCCGAGCCGAGCCCTCGGCCGCGGTTTCGTCGAGCCAAGTCTCGGCCGGTTCGCTTTCCGCCGTGCGCCCGAGCCCGAATGGGTTCTGCTGACCCACGGGTCCCGCGCGTCAGCCCCTTACCGGTCCATAGACCGAGTTCTCGCAAGCCAGCCGGGAGAAATTAAATGTTTTTCTTTTCGGTTTAATTTCCAGAGATGCTTGTTATTTTTGTGTAGCCTGTTTTATAAATCCAAATAAAGTGCTTCCAGTTTTATTAGCTTTCTTATGAATAGATCTATCATGGGAAAATATGAATGTATTTTTGATAGCAGTTTATTTTACTGTTTTCATTTATTTCAGTTTATATGCTTTTGTTTAGATAAATGATTATAAGTGTTTTCTGGTTGAGATAATTCCTGGGAAATTTTGTGTAAGTTTATTATACTGTTTGGCACCTGTGAAAAATATATGATGCACTGTTTATGTAGAAAAAGTTACTGTTATAGTTAAAAGTCTCTTTTTGCTGATTTCTTAGAATAAGTGTTAAGGTGTTTTATATGCTGAAATAAAATATGGGAAAATTTGTACAGTCTCTGTATGCCTTGTAGAATCTAAGAAAAGTATGAACTTGATCTGTTTTATGGAAAAAGTTTGTAGTTGCTTTACAACTGTGCTTTTCTGTATAGATCTTTAGAAATTCATGTAAGAAAATATATGATGGTTCTGGTCATGGAACTTCCTGGATAAATATGAAATGTGAAGTAGAATCTGGGAAAAATAGGAAATAGAGCTATGCACTCTTTTACAGTAGGGTTGTAGTTCAAAGTACCTTTTTAGGCAGTTTGCTTGTCATTTTTGTATCTGCAGCTCTGTATTTTATCTTTGGCCGAAACTTGTTCAGTAGAGTCCAGCAAGTGTGGTTTCCCTTCTCGAATTTTTGTGGATTTTTCTGAGCCCAGAAAAATACACTTGCAGTTCAAATCTGAGTTTCCTTTGATGTATTTAAATAAGAAAGAGTTGAATACTCAGATTTTGTTTTATGAAATAAATGAGATATTGCCCCAATGTTAAAAAGTGGTTCAACAAGTTGGCTTTGTTGGTTTGCAAGAGTTATTCTTTTCATGCCACTTCATCTTGCACCGCATTTATTGAATTATAAATTCATCGCACGCAATAGGATCGACCCCGCCGGAGCTTCACCAAGAGCAGGAGCTAAACGCCGAGCCAGAGATCCAGGAGCTGCAGCAGCCAGAGGAAGTCGACCCCGTCCACGACACTAACCTGCCCGAGTGCCCCTCCCACGAGGCCTCGGTTTTCACTCAAGGCAAGCCCCGGAGCATTCTAAGTCTCCCAGTTTTTGCAATTAATTTACTTGAGTCCTTTTATATTGTGATGCATTAGGTATAGGAGTTGATTGAATCCTATTTGTTGCATTACCATTCCTTGATTATTGATTATTACCTGCCTTGTTATCCTGCTACTGCTTAATAATGTAGAATTGCTTAGCCTGCTTAATAAAAGTAGTAGTTAAGGATGTTTCCGTAATACCCCGATGGGTACTTACCGGATCACGGTTGGCTATATTTGCTATCGTGGAAAAGAACCTGAGTAATAATGAAATACGGTCAACTGGAAGGCAAGGCACAAGTTTGGAAACTTGGGGCAGTCCGTCCGTTGGATCGTGTAGGTTTGTATCGATGTTGGCCCTCGTTCATTTTTGAACGCGCCCTTTTACTTAGGGATATGTCGGTGCCGTAATCATCGACCCCAAAGCCGGTTAGAAGCTGTTCGGGCCGGTCTCAACCCGTGTCGTGCCCTCTAGTACGGAAGTTGCGATCTGCCGCGTGAGGCCATCGCCAGACTCTGATTGGGCGGTCCGTGCTTGAGCCGCGACGATTACCACCACGAACAAGCGTCGAGCGGTTGCCCAATGCATGGACCCGACGGGGAAAGTGTGGGCTGGTATTAAAGGTCTTTCACCAGCTGGTTTGGAATTCGATTCGAGTCGCCGTCTCCCCCGGTTAGTGGGAAACTATGGCGAGCTTCACCACGATACAACTCCATGTGATGTTTAAAGGTTCAACTAAAATGTGGATAAGTCAACTGGATATGGTTATATTATTGTTTGTTAGATTCAAGTGAGTGCTCTAGTACAGGTAATAACCTAGAACTAAGGAATAGGCTTAAAAGTAACAGCTCATCATCATCATTATTTATCCCTTATCTGGATTTGAGCCTTTCGCAACTAAGAGATCCCAGCTCCACCTCAAAAGCCTGGCATACCCTTGGAGTCTTTTATTTTCAGTTAGACGGGTAAGTCTAGCTGAGTACATTCCCGTACTCAGGGTTTATCCCGTTTGTTGCAGATGGCCAGGTCTACTTTGGCTATTGTAAGCACTGCCTCTACCCAGTGGAAGGTGATGAGGAGTAGGCCCAGGGCAGGGTCGTCTAGAAGCTTTCCTCCTTCTTTTGCCGGACTGAGACTACTGGTGGCACACTATCTTAAAAAAGAGGAATGACTTGTGTTGAGTTGGTTTATCAAACAATATTTTATTTGGACCACGTGTGTTGTGGTCGTGTTTTAAACTTATTTAAGCTTCCGCACTTTTAAACTCAATGTTGTAATAACTCCGTTTTAAATTCCGCACTCTGATGTTTTAAATTCGATTTCGTTTCGCTGTAATGTATCTTTACGAATGTAACCTTGAACGATGCGATCCTGTATGTTCTGGTGTAAGAAATCCTTCGAGATTTCCGGACTACCGGGGTTATATGGGTTCAAGTGTGGATCGAAGTCAGACAGATTTGACTAAGATAATACTTGAGCTCTTATAATCAGGACGGTTCCGCCACATAATGTTTTGGTTCTTTGTAATGATTGCTGGTGTGTTGCGACCGTCAGGTTGCAGCGACATCATTTGTTTAAATATTTTACTAATCGAATTAATTAACCAAATTAGGGTTGTTATATATCTATCTATCACATCTCACTTTTACTCCTGGAAAATGTAACAGATGGTTGACACCAGGAGCAGCGCAGGTAACGCTGGTGGGAGCGGGGCAGGTGGCAACCAGCCGCCTCATCCACCTCCGCCCCCGTACGACCCGCTCCAGATGGCCCAGGTGCAGAACCAGATGATGCAGAACATGGCCCAGATGATGCAGCACATGCAGCAGATGGCGCAGGCTGCTCAGGGAGCTCAGGGTGCTCAGGGTGCAGGAGCTGCACAGCCACCCCGACCGGATGACACTCTCAAGAGCTTCATGACGACGCGCCCTCCAGTGTTCCACCACGCCATCGAGCCAATGGATGCAGATGATTGGCTCGAGACGATTACAGGCAAGTTGCAGCTTGCCCATGTCGGGGACCTTGATAAGGCCCTCTACGCCGCGCACCAGCTTCAGGGCCCGGCGAAAAACTGGTGCACTGCCTACACCACAGCTCATGCGGACGCCGACTCGATCACCTGGGAGGAGTTCCGTAGGGCATTCCGCGACCAGTACGTCCCCTTCGGCGAGATCAGGGTGAAGCGCCGAGAGTTTCAGGATCTCAGGCAGGGCGCGATGACAGTGCGTGAGTATCTCACGCAGTTCAGCCAGTTGTCCCGTTACGCCCCAGATGACGTGGACACAGATGACAAGAAACAGGAATGCTTCAGGCAAGATCTCTGTCATTCTTTAATATTAATATATTCTTCCCATAACCTTGTTCATTCCTTTTGCTACCTGATAAATAATGAAATTGTTCTCTACTTCAGGCATGGGCTTAACCCAGGACTCCGTTATGCCCTAGCTTCAAATGAGTATTCCTCATTTCAGAAGCTGGTTGACCGTGCCTTCGCGGTGGAGAAGGAACGGAAGGACCTCGATGCAGATCGCAAGAGGAAGATGACGTTCCAGGGACAGTCCTCCGGCAGCTCTACCCGTCCCCGCTACGCTCCACCTGCTCCAGCTTCCAGGCAGATTCCACAGCAGCAGCAGTACCGGCCGCCCCAGCACCGGCAGCCCGCTCCTCAGTACAGGCACCCCGCTCCACAGTACCAGGCTCCACCCCAGCAGCAGCAGCAGCCACGCCAGGCTCAGGCACCTCGCCAGGGTCTTCCAGCTCCGCAACAGCCCCGTCCAGCACAGGGGGCAGGTCAGATTGGTCCCTGCTACAAGTGCAACCAGATGGGACACTTCGCCAACAAGTGTCCACTGAGGCAGCCGGCTCCACCGCAGTCCCGTCCCGCAGACCAGCCCCAGGGCTACAATCGTGGTCGTGTGAACCACGTTGCAGCAGAGACAGCTCAGACAGCACCAGATGTGGTGTTTGGTACATTCCTTGTTGATTCACACCCAGTTACAGTCTTATTTGATTCTGGAGCATCTCATTCTTTCATATCAGCATCCTGTGTATCTAGATATAGCATACATAGAGTCTTGATGCAAAAGAGTATGAGGGTGAACTCTCCTGGAGGAGAACTGATATCGCGGCATGTATGCCCAAATGTGAGCTTGCACATAAGGGGGGTAGTCTTTCCCTTTTCTCTTATTGTTCTGGATTCCCAAGGCATTGATGTTATATTGGGAATGGACTGGCTACACAAGTACCAGGGCGTTATTGATTGTGCTCAGAGGATCATCACAGTGAAGCATCCAGATGGCACGGAGATTGTGTATCAGGCACCGACGAAGATGGTAGAAGAAGCCAGAGCATATGAGGCTGTCGTGGTACCTGATATTTGAGTTGTCGAGGAGTTCCCAGATGTCTTCCAGAAGGTGCCAGGTATGCCACCTGATCGTGAGATTGAATTCTCTATTGATTTAGTTCCTGGCACTGCACCTATATACAGGCGACCATATAGAATGGATGCCGAAAAGCTAGCTGAGCTAAAGTCGCAGATTCAAGAGCAGTTAGAGAAGGGGCATATTCGTCCTAGTACATCCCCATGGGGAGCCCCTGTGATCTTTGTTCCGAAGAAGGATGGAGGCCTGCGGATGTGCGTTGATTACCGCGCATTGAATGAAGCCACCATCAAGAACAAGTACCCAATTCCTCGCATTGATGATCTGTTTGATCAGTTGAAGGGTGCTCATGTGTTCTCGAAGATTGACCTACAAACAGGTTATAATCAGCTGAAGATTCATGAAGCTGATATCCCGAAGACGACATTCGTGACTCGATATGGGCTGTATGAGTACACAGTGATGTCCTTCGGCTTGACTAATGCCCCAACTTTCTTCATGTATCTGATGAACAAGGTCTTCATGGAGTTTTTAGATCTGTTCGTCGTGGTGTTCCTTGATGATATCCTGATATTCTCGAAGAATGAAGAAGAACATGAGAAGCATCTGAGGTTAGTGTTGCAGAAGCTCAGAGAGCATCGGTTGTATGCAAAGCTGAGCAAATGCGAGTTCTGGTTGAAGAAGGTTGCATACTTGGGGCATATCATCTCAGAAGGTGGTGTATCAGTTGATCCAGGCAAGGTTCAAGATATATTGGACTGGAAGGTACCTGAGAATGTCACTGAGATCCGGAGTTTCCTCGGTATGGCTGGATATTACCGCAGATTCATTGAAGGATTCTCCAAGATCGTGAAGCCGATGACGAAGCTGACTGAGAAGGGTGCCAAGTTTGTATGGTCCCCTGAATGCCAGGATGGTTTTGAGGAGTTGAAGGCGAGGTTGACTTCTGCTCCTATTCTTGTCATGCCAGATGTCTAGAAGAACTTCACGGTCTATTGTGATGCTTCTCGTCAGGGCCTGGGATGTGTGCTTATGCAGGAAGGTCGTGTGATTGCCTATGCCTTGAGACAGCTCAGGAAGCATGAGCTAAATTATCCTACACATGATCTTGAGTTGGCAGCTGTTGTTCATGCTCTGAAGATCTGGAGGCACTATCTGATGGGCAAGAAGACAGAGATATACACTGATCATAAGAGCCTGAAGTACATCTTCACCCAGCCAGATCTGAATCTCCGCCAACGAAGATGGCTAGAGTTGATCAAAGATTATGATCTGAGTATCAACTATCATCCGGGCAAGGCAAATGTTGTAGCAGATGCCCTGAGCAGGAAGGTCTACTGCAATGTGTTAGAGATCAAGGAGCAGCAACCCGAGTTGCATGAGGAGTTTGTGAAGCTCAATCTGGGTATACTCGGCCACACTGATGCAGTAGCCATGGAGGTTGATTTGACCTTGGAGCATGATATCCGAGCAGGGCAGCTCACTGATGAGTATCTTCTGGAGATCAGACAGTCGATCAAGGAGGACAAAGCCCCAGGGTTCACAGAGGATGATCAGGGTGTCTTATGGTTCAGAGGCAGAATCTGTGTTCCAGATGTGAAGGCTATCAAGGAGTTGATTCTGAGGGAAGCTCATGATTCAGCCTACTCTCTCCATCCAGGCAGTACCAAGATGTACCAGGATCTGAAGCAGTATTACTGGTGGTATGGGATGAAGAGGGAAGTAGCGGAGTATGTGGCTTTGTGTGACACATGTCAGAGGGTCAAGGCCCAACATCAGAGACCAGCTGGTTTGTTACAGCCCCTGCAGATTCCCGAGTGGAAATGGGAAGAGATCAGCATGGATTTCATCACTGGTTTGCCCAGGACACAGTCTGGATATGATTCTATCTGGGTCATCGTTGATCGTTTGACCAAAGTGGCTCATTTCATTCCAGTTAAGGAGTCATATCGTGGACCGCAGCTTGCGGAGTTGTACATGTCACGGATTGTGTTCCTTCATGGGGTGCCTAAGATCATAGTATCTGACAGAGGTACCCAGTTCACATCCAGGTTCTGGAAGCGGTTGCATGAGTCTATGGACACTCGCCTCAGTTTCAGTTCAGCTTATCATCCTCAGACCGATGGTCAGACAGAAAGGGTGAATCAGATCCTGGAGGACATGTTGAGAGCTAGTGCACTCCAGAACAGCCAGAGTTGGGATGTGAGTCTGCCATATGCAGAGTTCTCATATAACAATAGCTATCAGGCCAGTCTCAAAATGTCCCCATTTGAGGCACTGTATGGCAGGAAGTGCAGAACTCCTCTATTCTGGAATCAGATTGGAGAAAGAAAAGTCTTTGGCCCTGAGTCTATAGAAGAAGCTGAAGAACAGGTCAGACAGATCAGAAGCAACCTGAAGACAACTCAGACTAGACAGAAGAGCTATGCAGATGTCAGACGACGTGAGCTAGAATTCCAGATTGGGGATTTTGTTTATCTGAAGGTGTCACCCTTCAGGGGTCTTCGGAGGTTTAATGTCAAAGGGAAGTTATCTCCGAGATTCATTGGCCCTTTCAAGGTGATTGACAAGAAAGGTGCAGTTGCTTATCAGCTGGAGTTGCCTGCACGGCTGGCAGGTATTCATGATGTGTTCCATGTATCCCAGCTGAAGAGATGCCTCAGAGTTCCAGAGTAGCAGTTGCCACTTGAGGAGCTTGATCTGCGGGATGATCTGACTTTCTCCGAGCCGATCAAGATTCTGGACACGATGGAACGAGGCACTCGCAACAAGAGGATTAAAATCTGCAAGGTGCAATGGAAGCATTACTCCGAAGAAGAAGCCACATGGGAGAAAGAAGATGATCTTCGGGCAGATTTTCCTCATCTCTTCGCCGACTCTTCCTAATCTCGAGGACGAGATTCTTCTAAGGGGGGTAGGTTTGTAACACCCTGATTTAATTTTTTCCCCAATTTAATAAAAGGAATTAGAAATTAATTAGGTTGGCTAGTTTATTAGAGGAGGAAAATAAAAATTTGTTTAATATTGTCATGTTGCATTCATGCCGTTGCATAATTTTATTGAGTGGAAAAGAATTTATTAAACCCGTGTAGAGCGAATCGAATTTATTCTATTTAGAAAAAGAAACAAATGGTTTATAAAAGTTTATAAATTTTCAAACTCAAAGTTTTGTTTGGAAAACCTAGGGAAAATATTTGCAAAGTTTTCAAGAGCTATTTGATTTCAAACTGTTTTAAGAATTGGATTTGAAATGAATTTGCAAAAAGGTTTGAAAAGAAAAGAAGAAAAAGGGCAAAGACCTCCCTCCTCTTTCTTTTCGGCCCAGCCGGCCCGCACTCCTCGCCCCTCCAGCAGCTCCCGCGCTCCCCGCCTCCTCCCTCCCGGGCCGCATCGGCGCCGGCCCACTGTTTCCCCCCCCCCCCCTCTCGACCTCCCCCTCCACCTGGGCCGAAGCCCTCGCTTCCGGCCCCAGCGCCCCAGCGTCGCACTGGCCCAAGACCCGCGCGGCTCGCGCGCTGCAGCCGTGCTGCCGGCAGACGGCCCCGCCTTGCCCCACTGCCACATGGGCCCTCGCGGTCAGATCTCCCCCTCACTCGCTGACAGCGCGACCCCACGCGTCAGGCCGTCATCCCCAACCTGACGCTCCGCCCTTCGCGCGATGTCGCGCGATCGCATCCTCCATAAACTCCCCCCCTCAGGATCTTTCTGCACGAACCCGCCGCCACCCTTCGCCCACACAGCCGCCACCCCAACCCTTTGCGCGCGACTCCTCTCCCTCCCTCGCACCGCCACCAGACCGTTCGCTCTCCACCACCCCATGCCGCCATCGCCGAAGTACGGCTCGTGCTCGAGTTCCCCTCCGAAGAGCCAGTCACTGCCTTCCCTTCACCCACCGCTGAACTCGCAGGGTCACGCCGCGACTGGGAGTCCCATCCTCGGTGAGTTTCGGCGCTGGGAAGCTACCTCTCCGACCTCACGGACGGAGCCGATCGACTCTGCTGTGGCTCTCCCCTCTCCAGCCCTCGGCCGATCCCGTTGAGGCCCTCGGTGAGCTCGCCTCTCCTTCCTCTGTCTCCCTGTACCCTTGGTCTAGCCAATAGTGGACCGTAGACCCGTCTTCATGAGCTCCGGCAAGATCCCCCAGGCGCAGCCATGGCGCCGCCGCGTGCAGAGCGCCGACGACAGCCTCCTCCCTCCCCGCTCGATCCAGGCCGCCCGATCTGGGGTGAAGGGCCGCGATTAAAACAATCCCCGAAGGGGTATACGAAACGTCCACCGGTCCGTGGACCAGCGCCTATCTTCGCCGCGTCATCACGTCCACCAGCCACGCGGCACACCGCACCAGTCCCTGCACGACACGCGACCGCCACGCTAGCAAACCCGATCGGCTGCAACACTTTGCAAATAAGCCCCTAGGGTTCTGGCGAATCAACCCTCGCTCCACATAAATAGTATTCTGAGTCTATCAAAATCTTGCACTCTAGCCCTTCGGTTTCCATCTAAGTGACGCGTAGTCCCCTGGTCCACTGTGGACCGCGAGCCATAGCGCCGTGCGCCCCGTCCACAG
Source organism: Coix lacryma-jobi var. lacryma-jobi (assembly GCA_009763385.1). Lineage (NCBI taxonomy): Eukaryota > Viridiplantae > Streptophyta > Magnoliopsida > Poales > Poaceae > Coix > Coix lacryma-jobi. The sequence goes on from CM019827.1 coordinate 244,493, forward strand.
CACAGTGGTGCGCCGAACCAGTGGCACGGAGCCACGTGGCGGCCACGCTAGCAGCCGCACGCGCCGCGCCGGCCGTTTTGCAGATAAGCCCTTCACATTTCCGCAAAAAAAAACCCGTCGTCCAACATCACTATGCGCTGAGTCTGTGTTTTCTTTTGATCTAGCCCCCGTGTTTCCTAGAAAATGAGGCCCAGTCCAAATGCCGTTTAAATCCAGATTTGATTTATTTAAAAACACAAAATGGGTTCAAACAATTTATAGTTTTGCCATCCGACTTCAAACGCTTATAACTTTTGCGTTTTAACTCCGTTTTGACCCGTTCAAGTCGCGTTAGATTCGTCTCGCCGAGCTCTACGCGTTAGATCTATTTATTTACTGTTTTCATACTGTTTGTTGTACTGTTATTCATTTCGCTTTGTATGTGCCATGTATGTTGATTGGGCCAGAGAGTGCGGAATACGAGGACGCTCCAGACCATCCTTGCGACCCAGTTGATTCGACCCAGTCCGAAGGCAAGTGTCCTTGAACATCTTGCACCTACTTTATTTTACTTTTGGTACTAGAGTAGTTAGATCTTGTAGATGCATGCTTGTCATTAATTTGAATCCCATGTTAGGGTTTACTAGAATTTGTATATATTATCCTTTGTCGCCTGTTTTGGGATGTTCGGGTAGGTGTCTTGCTTAGCCCTGCAGTCATGGATGGGATGGGAGTTAAAATGTTTATAAACTTGATTAATGAACTATGAAACGAATGTGGACATGGTAATTTTGTAGTAACATGGTTATTAGGTAAATCCGGCAGGATGGACCCGTATTGGTGGTTTTGTGCCGTGGGACTCGGCAGCTGCTTTTGGTTTTTGGTTCGGGGCTCGTGCTAGACATATTCTGCCTGGATCCCTAGGACCCGGTTCTTGGACAAGTAACCCGGCAAAACAGCGCAACCATGAGATCTGGATGGGCTGGACCTGGCTAATTAATTAGTTTCCTCCGAGTTATGCTACACGGGGTTTGTTTAGTGGCTCAAGAGGGGGTCCCTGGGGTCGCTGACTTATGTACGGGGATGAAACCTTAGAGTACGTGTAACACAGGCTTGGAGGGGCTTTGTAAAGGCCTTGCAGTGCAACCCGCTATGCACCTCGGCAGTGTTTAGCGTGACGGGATCTGCACGACTCATGGGTAACGATGTGCAACCTCTGCAGAGTGTAAAACTGATATATCAGCCGTGCTCACGGTCACAAGCGGGCTTGGACTTCTTCGAGATTAGTTGGTTACTGGTTGGTTTTCGGTTTGGGTCATCTGATGGACTTCAGGTGCGGTTACCTGATGGACTTCAGGTGTTGGTTACTCGGTGTGACTCCGAGTGTGGTTTGCTCAGTGCGACTCCGAGTGTTGTTACTTTTCTACAGTATCTGTGTCCATAACCTAGTAAATAGGTGCATAGGATTAATAGGATTAATAGGATGTGTCGCTTAGGCGCTTGAGTCAAACAAAGTCAGCCTACCTTTGTTATAAGCCTCATAAGCATATATTTCCTACACTTGTGGAGTACATTTCGATGTACTGACCCTTTCCCTTTGTCCCCCCTGCTACCCCACCCAGACGCTGGAGACTACGCGTACGAGGAGCCGGAGTATCCAGAAGACGGAGGCTACGACCCTGATGACCTGTACTAGGATGGCGCTACCCCCGGTCGACCTTCCTGTGGAGATGGAGTCCAGATCTTCCGCATCTTCGTCAGAGTTTACCTTAGAGTTAGTTTCATGAGAGTCTGTACTTTTCTTTTAGACCCGAGGGTCATTTTTTGTAATAATGTTCGATATATTAATAAAGCATTGTTTTGATATTTACTATGATGTGGATATATGTATGAAAATTGATCCTGGCATACATATATTGTGCTCCAATTTTGTTCTTAAAATTGGGGTGTCACATTAGACGATGACGATCCCGTGACTTCTGTCGAGGAAATGATGGACCCAGTGTGGATACATGGGTGTATGCCGAGTCTCTGAGTGATGAGTGATTGTCAACTGGGATAATGCGCATGTTCTTTGGCTTGTGTTGTGCAGGTGTCGAGCACGGATACAGTGATCAAAGGCAAGGTGAAGGTCAAGTAGAGACGTGCCGTGCCGATGGACCGAGAGTGGCGAAGGGCGAACGTGAGGCTTGGACAAGGGACCGGTGGCCCGAGGATCAGCTGTGGTGGCTGACAGCCTGGGACAGCGACGAGCGGAGACTTGCGGGCACGGTGTTGCTTGGGTCGAGGACCTGGGGACACGTATCGGTGGATGGGGTGCACGGGCGGTGCATCCCCTCTACGGCTCGGTTTGATGGTTGAGCCACAGAAAAACCACCGAGTGGACGGTTTCCAGGTTTGGGCCTCAAAACCTAGGTGCTGATGGTTTCCGAGTTTGGGCCACAAAACTCGGGCTGAGGACGGTTTCCAGGTTTAGGCCTCAAAACCTGGGTGCTGTGGGTTTCTGAGTTTGGGCCACAAAACTCAGGCGATGGACGGCTGGTTTCCCGTATTGGGCCTCAAAACCGGGGGTTGGTCGTGAAGGCTGGTTTCTCGGTTTGGGCCTCAAAACCGGGGGCGAAATCTGGGAAAAGGACGAGCGGAGCGGTGGCGGCACGTGGCGGCAATCGGTGAGGTTGCGTCGAGGCAACGCTACCAGTTGTGCGGGCGTGGCCGTCGGATCACCAGCATCTTCGAGTTGGTCCAGAATAACCCTAGGGTTTAGCTGGTTCGCTCTGTAATTAGTGAGGGGTAGAGTAGGGATTAGAATTTGGATAAGTAGAGGGAGACACCCTCCTCCCATTCTATCTCAGTCATTTGCTCTTTGCCTTCTAGGTTTTTCTGCTCTCCCAATCCCCTGCTGTAGCAACTGAGATCCGCAGAGAACCATACCTCTGTGTACTGGAGATTTTGAGGAAGTGAGACCGTAATCTCACTGTTGTAGCGTGTGGTAGCCACACGGTTGCAGATCGATGTGTTGATTCGCGTTTTGAGTCGTGTTCTTCACGTTCTTTGTTTCTCCACGATTTTCCCATCACTCGATCTCCCTCTCTACTGCATCTTTTCGAATTCCACTTGAATCAACTTGTTCTTTATAGTGAGGAGATCATTTCCACTGAAGGAATTTATCTAACTCCTCACGAACAAGTAGATCGGGTCGATTTCATTTTCGTGGTGCTTTTCTCGTTCATACATCTTCCCCTTCGATTTCCCGTTGATTGAATCGATTTGAGCGGATGATTTCTTGGGGACAGTCCGCCGTTGGAATTCGCGGACAGTCCGGGAACGTCTAGGGGACTTGCAGCAACTGTGCTGTTTCGGGGATTTAGCCGGCGGACAGTCCGCCATCCCCCGCGGACAGTCCGCGTTTGACCCGGACAGTCCGGGACCGTACTGGCGGACAGTCCGAGAGTTGGCTGCTTGTTGAGTATTAGTGTGTTTGCTCTCCCGACTTCTTCGCTTGGTTTCCGGACTTCTCGGTTGGCTTCTTAGTTTACATAGGAACCTCTCTAAGTATCCTTGCTACTTGTTAGCATCAGTATTTGGGGATTTCCCGACATAGCCTTCAATCTACGTTTGGGACTCAGTTTCTAAGGATCGAACTTGTGCCGGTTCTTTTGGCTTTTGGTTTGCTATCTCTTTGTGGTGCCTCGCTGTGATCCTAGGGATCATCCACCCTCTTCCAAGGGTCGTGGGCATCACGGTTTCGATCGAAGCTTTTGGGGTATGATTTCTGGGACAAAGGCCAAAGTTTTGAGAGAAATTTTTGAGCTCCCATTCATCCTCCCCCTCTGGTCGCCTTGCTATTGCATTATCAGTCCTTCAATTGGTATCGGGGCGGGTTAAGGATCTTCCACCTTAGCCGGTTCCAGATCCACAGAAGGCGACATGGATCGCGGCGTGGGCAAACCGCCATTTTTCGATGGGACGAACTATGCATATTGGAAGATACGCTTGTCGGCCTATCTGCAGAGTTTGGGTGCTTCCATCTGGGATATTTGCAACTCTGCCGATTACGTGGTCTTGGCTGCTCGTGTCACTCAACCTCAGATCGATGAGCACGATGCCAATAGCCGAGCCCGTAATGCTCTTTTCTCATGCTTGAGCATGAGTGAGTTTGATCGCGTTTCTCACCTCGCTATGGCTCGGGAGATTTGGGCTACCCTCATGTGTTTCCATGAGGGAACCACTCAAGTCAAAACCCGTCTCTACAAGTCGTTCAAGCGAGAGTATGAGAACTTTCGACATATGCCTGGAGAGAGCATAGAAAGTTTATTCGCTCGCTTTCAGGTGATTGTCAACAGGATGAGGGCTAACAAAGAGTTGTTGCCTTTCGACGATCATGAGAGGGCTTTGAAGCTTTTGCATACCCTTGATCGGTCGGTGTCGGATTCCAAGGTTCAGGCGATCATCGAATCGCCTAACTATGAGACCCTCACGTGCGACGAGCTCTTTAGTAAGCTCAAGTCCAGTGAGATCGATGCCATGGTGAGGGCTTCTTATGAAAATCCTTCTGGCCCGTCAATGGCTTTGCTTTCGGGCTCTTCTGCTAACACCTCTGGAGGCTTTGCACTTTCCTCTCTTCTTTCTGTCACAGAGGAGCAGCTGGAGTTCATGGGGGATGATGAGTTGGCTTTGCTCGCCAACTGGTTCTCGCGGTTCCACAACAACCGCATGAACCGTCGCCGCGGAGGAGGACGCTCAGGATGCTTTGAGTGCGGCGACCCCAACCACTTCATCGCCAATTGCCCGAAGAAGAACAAGCAGACCTTCGGCAAGGCGGATCATGGGCACAAGTACGACTCCGGCAAGCACAAGGAGAAGTACGTCCCCACGAAGCACAAGCGGAAGGGCGGCTTCAACAAGGAGTACATCAAGACGAAGTACTTGGAGAAGGCCCAGGTTGAGCAGCGTGCGTTCTTCGCCACGCTCAACGACGTCGATGACTCGGATGACGACTCCGCTTCCTCAAGCGACGACGAGTCTGAGAAGAAGAAGAGGATCGAGGACAAGCTGAACGGCCTCTGCTTCTTCGCCCGACGACGAGGGCTTCTGCACCATGGCCCTCGGCAAGGAGGTCGACGGTGAGCTGGAGGACATCCCTCGGGACGACGACGACGACACCTCCCAGGTATCTCAGACCCCCGATGAGCTTTCTGCTGAGGTCGAGAAACTTACTGCCGCTCTCCTTAGTCAAGATAAGCTGCTTAGGCGTGCTGCTAGAGAGCGTAAGGAGTTTAGGCAGAAGTGGGAGGATACGGTGAAGGAGCTTGAGTTTGCCAAGTCCACCGTGGTCGTTTCTGAGGAGGGCGAGTGCGAGATGTGCACCACACACATGACTGACCTTCTCACCTTGAGAGTTAAGTATGTGGCGTTGGTAGGAGAGGTGGATGAGCTTAAGGCTAGATCCTCACTGTTGGGTGCGTGCAAGTCATGTGCTGGCTTGCAAACCGAGTTGGCAGAGAAGAATGCCAAGATCGTGTCTCTTGAGAAGGCCAGCTCGGGTAGCACTTGTGTGACTAGGTGCGTTATGTGTGAGGGTTTGGAGATGGAGATCGCAAACGTGAAGCATGACAAGATGCAAACCGAGGAGGAAAACACATACCTTCGGACCATCTTGTCATGGGTGTCTTGTGGTGAGCCGCAGCTTGGGATGATGATCTCCCAGTTCAAGTGTGCTGCCGGAGGTCCTGGTGTAGGTTTCGCTCAGGGTGTTGATGTTTCATCTTTTGGCATGATTGGAGAGTCGAGTGGTCTGAATCCATGTGAGAAGCCCAACTCCACCACTACTCCAAGCTTACAAAGATTCCACCCAAAGAGCCTCTCAAGCCCAACACCAACGATGGTGTGTTCGTTGAACCTCCGAGAGCTCCACCCAAGAAACAGACATGGCATCCCAAGCCCAACCACCTGAAAAAACAAGCTTGACACGATGCCACCTATCCAGGAGGAGCTTATGCCACAAAAGGGCAAAGTGATCCACACCACTACCATGAGTACCAACAACCCCCTATGAGAGCGGTGAGGTACCATTGTGAGCACTGTGGGAGAGATGGACACTTGAGTGAGTTTTGCTTTCGGCACAAGAGAGAGGCGCATCGTGCAAAGGAGATGAACAACACGGACATGTACCATCCTTTCCATGATGTACATGTGCCGAATGTTCAGAGGCGTGCTGCTAGGCCTAGAGGGTCCAAAACCTCAAGTTCCTAGGCCTAGGCCGCGAGGAGGTCGTGCCCGGCGGGAAGCCTGCAGTTGTAGGCTATGGACCCCGTGGCGGTAGCTTTTGTATTGAGCGCACCGCGTTTTGAGTATCGCGATGGACGCTCTTCCCTTAGCGGACCACATTTTCCTCTACGTGGTGATCGCTCTTCCCGTAGGCGTACTATGAATGGTTTTTATGCTAACCGTTCTTTTGAGCAGCCGACCCAACACTGGTATTCTCCCTACTTCACTAACCCCAGTGTTGGACCGTATGCTCACCCTATGTCTTTTTATTGATGTAGGTAAAATGATTGGAGAACATTTGGGTTGGTGGATTTTGGTTGTTCGAGACACATGACCGGAAACGCCAAATGGTTCTCCAGTCTTAGTCCGGTCGCCGAAAAGGAGTTTATCACCTTCGGCGACAATAGCAAAGGTAAAGTGTTGTCTCGTGGGTCCGGTGCGAGTTAATGAGCACTTTGTGTTGCGCAATGTTGCTCTTGTTTCTAACTTGCATTTTTAACCTTTTTTCTGTTTCGCAACTTTTCGATGATGACAATGAGATTCATTTTAAACCGAATCTCAGTCGTATTTTGGATCCTGAGGGCAATCTTGTGTGTTGATTTCACCCTTTGGAAAAGTATTTCGTGCGAATTTCTCGGAGTCTTTTGGCATTTCTCGTTGTCTTGTGGCTGGACCTTCCTCCTCTGACCTTTGGAAGTGGCATAGGAGACTAGGACATTTGAGCTTCGACTTGCTTGCAAGGCTTAGTTCACTTGGCCTAATCCGAGGATTGCCCAAGTTATCCATGGAGAAGGATCTTGTTGCCACTCTGTAGACATGGGAAGATGGTTGCCGCTCCCCACCATCCAGTGACTCAGGTCATGACTAAGCGCCCTGGAGAGCTTTTGCACATGGACCTTGTTGGTCCGGCTCGGGTGAGCTCGGTTTGGGGGGAAGTGGTATGTGCTTGTTGTTGTTGATGACTTTTCGAGATATTCATGGGTCTTCTTTTTAGCTGAGAAGACCGAGACTTCTCCTTTGCTCGCAATCTGATTTTGCGTCTTCAGAACGAGTTCCCTTTGAACTCAATGCGAGCTATTAGGAAGTGATAATGGTTCCGAATTTCAAAAATTCGGATTTTGAGAAGTTTTGTAACTCTTTGGGTTTAGAGCATCAGTTTCTTCCCCCTACACACCTCCTCAGAATGGTGTTGTAGAGAGGAAAAATCGGACCCTTGTAGAGATGGCCAGGACGATGCTCGATGAGCATAGGACTCATAGGTGATATTGGGCCGAAGCTATGAGCACTCCATGCTACATTTCCAATCGCATTTTCTCCGAGCTTTCTTGAAAAAGACTTCTTATGAGTTGCGTTTTGGAAAACTGCCCAAGGTAAGTTATTTTAGAGTTTTTGGTTGCCACTGTTTTATACTTAAGAAAGGCAACCTGGACAATTTGAGTCTCGTTCTTCTGACGGTGTGGTTTTGGGTTATGGCACTCATACTCGCGCATATCGGTACTTAACCTTGTGTTGACGTTCGTTACAACAAATAGAATATGAAAAATTCCGCAAGCGCACAGAACACCATTCTAGCATTTTACCGGAGTATTCCAGGATCGTTATTTATATTTTACCACAGGGAAGCTAGGGTCAAGAATCTGATAACTCACTATCATGCATCTACTAACTCAGAGTAACTAAATAGACTAAAGCAAGGGTAATGATATATGATATGATAATGAAAGTACATCAAAGAGAATTCAATGATAAATGTATAGACAACTATAACAGGAGGACAACGGGAGAGATCAAGGTTCCTATATACATCTCTATTACTTGGGTTCTAAGGTAACAAAGATGAAAAGGTATAGCAGTCATAAACATTAGCACTTTGGAGCAACAGGTCCTTTCCAACTCTCGAAGAAGACTGGGAAAAAGGTAGTTGGGAGAAGGCTGCCAAAAGCTCTACGAAACATCAATCCGAACGTGGTGGATGACGAAGGCCTAACAGAGCTGTCACCCCTGGGCTACCACAACTGTTCTGTGGGATTGAGCGCAACCTTAGGTAACCTATAGACTAAACACCATGTCTAATCTATCGATTACTACTCTAATTAGCTAGCATAACTAGAGCACTCAATACGAGCGAAGATCCCATGCCAAGATATAACAACTATACTAATCATATAATAAAGCATAAAGTAAATAGAGAAGATAAATATATTAAAGCATAAGTCTTACAAAGAAAAGATACAAAACATACCAAAACTCTGAAGACTCCTCCGGAACCGGAGCGCAGCTCCGCTCTCCCTAACTCCCGACTAAAGCTAAGCTATTACATTGGAAAATCTAAACCTAATTCTCTAGGGAGGAGAGGTTGTCCTTCGAGGGACGCCTCTACAAAGACTCCCAGATGATGATGTCGTGTTGCCTCAGGGGGGTCCTGGGTTTGTTATATAGGGGCTCCTGGCCTCCCTCCACCTTGGGCAAGCGATGTGGAACTAAATGCTTCGCCATATGCACTTGGGCCTAAATGGGCCAAAACGCGTTGGAGAGGTCGGTTGGAGTGCGTCACGCGAAGGGGGGTGAGTTTGGGCCCTGTACCAGACCGGACGGTCCAGCAGGGAGACCGATCGGTCTGCCCCTATGACATGTGGGCCCCGTCTTTCGTGGGTCGCCTTCTCGTGTCTTCTGGAATGTTCCGGATTGTTCTAGAATCTTCCAAGTCGTATCCATCGAGGACTCTCGCTCCGGGACTCCAAATATAGCAAATCATATGTTCGTTTCGATCGTCTCGATGAGGTCTTCACAATGGTGTGCTCTGTTTCATCACTTGAGATACTTTTATATGGTAAAAACATGGATGTCCTACAAAACAAGTGAGAGCACCAAAACTCGTGGAACTTGTTAGAATCAAACCCTACAACTATGCTTTATGGTTCATTTCGTGTCATTCTATGCATTAGTTGATGGTATAATATTGACATTAAGGACCGTCAACAAGTTCCCCCAAGCTTACCCTTTGCTAGTCCCGAGCAAAGCAATCTCAACAATGGATCAGGAGTTGCTGCAATATCTGTATTTCTTAACAAGTACACATGTATTCAAAAAAAGTTCTCATATGGAATAGGAAAAAGTATCATATTATTCATCATGGGGCTTAGTACTTTACCTTGAATCTTGAGTAAATGAAAGATAGAATGATCAAATCAAGCGCTATGTCTCTAGCTCTTTCACTTCACCATTATCCCTGAGTTTTTATGAATTTTCAAAAAGCCTTAAGAACATATGTTGTCAAAATAAACAATGGAATCCAAAGAGAAAGTCAACCACACCATTGAATCGAGAAGTGCTGTGTATGGAAAATGGAGGCGGAATGCTCTTTTGAATGTATCACTCTCTTCTGTCATTAGAGACACATGGCTATCAGGCTAATTTCTACTATCGGGACACGTTGCCCATTTTTTTCTGATATTCATATTTTTTTTCTCTTTTTTTTTCTTCCTTTTTTTCGAAGGTTCCGGACACTTGTCCCTTTTTATTTCCTCGCGATCTATCTTTTTGAGGTTTCGGACACTTGTCCCTTTTTATTTCCTTGGATTCTTTTTTCTTTTTTCAATAGCCACTATGCTTCCAAAAAACTTTTGAGAGGATAAGAATAGATAATCATGACATTTATGCGGAAGGATGGATGAAATGTGTAAGTGATCTCAATTCAATAGCATGATAACTTCTCATAGGGTCAACAAAGCTTAATTTAACTCATGTCATTATTAGTCATATTAATATTGAGAAACTCTCCGGAACTCTAGTGTTGTTTAGAACAAGATAATAGCAGCTCAGATCATCAATATCATATCTGTCAATTAACCTAGACTCTGGATCAAGCATTGCTACCCATATATTTAATTTCATTTTCAGCATCATTATTAATCAGGAGAAATCATGCTTCCTAAGGCTAGGTACTTGAAAGAAATTAGATAGAGGCACTATTCATCATTTCCATGTAAAAGATTAGAGAGAGAGTTCTTCTTTTTATTATCAACTTTTTAAACACAAACTTAACACTATTTATTTATAAAAAACTAATTTACTCTAACACTACTTATATAAATAACTAAGATAGTGAATAAGACATACCTGGATTACGAAGATAACGGGGTTGCGTCTCCCCCAAGCCGGTTCGTTTAATAGCATTGAGCCTTCATGTGCCCATATTTTTTTCTTCTTTTTAATTAATGGTGAGCCTTCATGTGCCCACATTTTTTTCATTTTATTTTATTGTATAGAAAGAAAACTTAAGACGATAAGGATACTTACCTGGATACACGGGGGTGCTTTCCCCAAGCTGAATGCTGACGTAGTCGTTCAATCTTGCCATGTAGCGGACTGGCGGTGGAAATGTGTTTCCTCTGTCGGAGCTTTGATTGATGTTGATGTTTGTTGAAATAGTGCTCCAACAGTGAATGGAACATCCACTTGCTTGTCAGCTTTTCTTGGTCTTTCAGATCCTATGAAACTCAAATAGACAACAAAACTTGTCGAACAGATTAAGCGTTAGTGGTTGGCCACTTAAGCCTTAGTTGTCTAGAATTTCAGTAAGATCTCTTTCTCAATATTTTTGTATTTTATATTTTTTCGATGCAAGAGAAAATGCACAGGATGAATGCATGCATATTTATTTTTATTATTTTTATGCCACCACGATGAACATTCCTGTGGGTTTTTACACACCATAGAATTATTCACATGGGGCTTCATAGTTTATGATGTAGTGTAACAAATGCAAAATTTTTATTTTCCTTTCTAATGCAATGCAGAAATTAAAATGTTTGTGAATTAAATATGATGATGCAATGATTAAATATGATGATGCAATAAATAACTAAAATTAAATATGAGAAATATGCAGGAAAATAAATATGAGGATAACTACCAATTTTTACCTTTTGGCGAAGGTTCGGATATTTAGGTCCGACGAACCGGACCTTCCCTTGGTTCAGACCTCCCAAGGTATGTCAGACGTTTGGAAAGTTGTTATTGATTGTACCTCTGAGGTGCAGACTTTTTCTTCCATACTTTCTTGGTCTGAGTCTTCACTTCCTGTGGTTCACTGTCTTGAGGTTTTTCTTCTTTCTTTTCTGGGACAGTGTTGATACCTTCTTCTTCGTGATTGGCCTCTCTATTGTTGATAGTTTGTCTTCTTTGGCATTGAGAGCGGCGTCTTTCACTTCTGTTCTTCTTAGGTGCTTCATTGGGCATGTAGCTGATGAAGTTGCATCGTGCCTTTTCTCCAGGAAAGTGAAAAATGGATTTCCTCTTGTAGATGATTGTACTTGTAGCGTAGAGGAATGGTCTTCCTTGGATGAGGTGGACATCATCGTCTTCTCATGTCGAGGATCAAGAAGTCTGTGGGGACTTCATGACCTCTAATTCTGACTACGATGTCTTCCATCATTCCTTCTTGTTTATACCTCTTGATATGGTGTCACTCATGTTATTTGTTCGTCCAGTAGTTTTAAATGAAGCGTTAATTGTGGACGCTGGCAGCATCATGCTCAGTGTGCATGTTCTTGTAGATCTAGGACCTTCACTCTGTAGAATTTGGGAGTGACAAACTTCTCCATGTTTTGCTCAAGAGTGTGTCCTGCTCATAAAGACAAGGTAGAGATCAAGTGCATGGGCTCTGTTGGTGGAAAAACACCAACAGAACCAAAAGTTTTGTTCATTCCTCTCTAACCTTAGGCACATCGAACAAGATGAACTTGTTATTTATGTGTTCTATTCAATCTTAACATGAGTGATAGAATCAAAAGATGAGCATGAAAGTAGCATCATAAAATATTTAACATATCAGATTACTTAACCCAAGGAAGGATAATCTATGCATAATGTGTTGATGATTGTGATATATCATCTTCCAAAGGTTGGATGCACAACATTTTAGCTCATTTAATTAAGATAGTGAGATTCAAGAGAGTAAAGCTAAGAACAAAGAGTAAAGAACTGAACATGTTGAGTTGATTAGGTTGGATCAAGTGAGGTGCAACTTAAACATGTTTGATTCTTTATGTATAGCATCCAGAAACAAGGAGAAGCTTTTAAAGTGATGGTCACTTACCTTGAAATGTTGCTTATATTGAAGAGTGATGGTGTCAAATCACCTTGTGGAAGCTTCTCTTGTTTAGCTGGTTGTTGTTCATGACTAGCTTGTCTTCTCTTGCTATCTCACAGTGGGCCAGCTGAGTCTTGTTCTCAACAGGTCCAGACGATGGAGACTTTGTCAACTATTCTCTTGATTTTAGGCTCGGGTACTATCTCTCCATCTTTGAATTCTTGCAGTGCAGTGGCTTCATCCTTCATGATGTCCCCCTCAATTCCTGGTAGTCGGTTCTTCCTTTGTCGGTTGAGTCAACGTCTTCTCTTGGTTTCCTTCGGCTGCTCATAAATGGTGTATTTGTTAAAGAAGCAGCGACCCTTTTGATCGAAGATCCAAAAGTGGACGTCTCAAGGTTCGACATAGATGACAACGATCCTCCAAGAATGAGTGATGGATCATTTTTCTTCTTCTTGATTGGGGTAGTGTCTAGCGGCTTGTACTGATCAAAGTGATGAGTAGGAGATCAAAGTGTCTTGAAGCTGGATTTCTCCTTCCTACCCTTGATCGTGAAGCAGATCTGGACAACAGAATTGTGTCTCCCCCAAGCTGGCTTGTGAAGTAGGTGGATGTCCAAATTTCTTCAACAACATGTTCATGAGTTGAAATTGTAGACCTTGTTGTTGTTGAAGTCGTACCACCTCGTCCCCAAACTAGCTCTTGTGTTGCAATGATTAGAAGTGAGGAGAACTTCCACTGCTTGTCTTTATAGTGAACCACCAACAAACTTCCTTCGGACGACACATAGATGTTATGATGTAGTGGCATATTGTCTCCCTGATATTTGTTGTTGGTGTCGGTGTTGATGTCTTCGACAATGATGAGCGTAGGCATAGATTGACCCATATGGGGTGAGTTGCATCCTGCTCGTCATCAGTGTCCTGCTTAGGCCTTGGGATGGCTCAAAGCTTGGCTGCCTTCGACATCACTTGTGACTTGTCTGATGATGAGTTTTGTCTATCCACGGGTTGGGTTTTGGATCTTTAAGTTCACACCATGAACAAGCAAATCTCATTCCTACAAAATGTTAGTGGACATATACCCGAAGGATTGCACTGAATTTAAACATGGGTTGTTATCCACAACTTATGTGTTATTCATCCATGCTAATGAAAAATGATTTTATGATTACTTTAGCATAGACTAGCGTTTTATGTGTTGGCTGCATTTTAACATGGTTCAAGGCAAAAGATAACTTGCAGTAGAAGATAGACTTAAATAATCTTTAATACTCACAGTTCTTTCATCCATGATGAATGAGCTGAGTCTTCTTATGCAGTTCATCATATGCCTTGCTTCATCTCTGATGTGAATTCATCTCAGGACTTTCCCAAATGTATTTAGAGTTCTCTGCAGGGTTAGTCCAACAAAATATCCAATGTCTACACAAGCTAATTTTAGATCAATAATCAAACCAAACTCCGTGTCTAATTTGATTAAGGTAGACTATTTAACCTAAGCACCACGCTTAATTTAAAAAGCCTATGAAAGTATAGAGGTACTTCAAACCAAAAATACTAGCATAAACAAAGGTAGCATGAAAGCATAAAAGATTTTATCAAAAAGAGATGACAGAGTATGATCACAGTGAGGAATATTTTTTTTTTTCTTTTTTTTTTAGATGCAATGACATGAATGCATGCAAGGAACTAAATATGATGAGGATTTGATAAAAGAAAACCTAAACTAAATGGAGTGGATGAATGATTAAAGTAAACATGCAGTGGATGCAAGAAATTAAAAAGATAACTACTCATAAAGTTTAAAGTCCATGAGCAAGACTGTCTCACCTTGATCATACTTACCATGACTCACAACTGGGACTTGTGAGTGGCGCAGCGTAACTATCCGTCACATGGGATGGGAGTTGAATTCTTGTGACGGCGACCTTTTCTCCAATCTACACATGGTTAGAATATATATATGTATACACAAACCTGTGAGATGGCAGGGTTCCAGATTAATGATGGATCTTGAATGTTCAGGCACCCTGGGTTCTTCATTCTTGTGGAAGCTTGCCATAAGGTCGAAACGGCATCTGATGTCCTGTCTATTCCACACTCAACAGAACAAGGGGTAATCCTACTAAAGCTAGTGGTACACTAAATTAGCAGACATCAAGATCATTATCAAAATCTTTACACCAATTGCTTCCCCGGCAACGGCGCCAAAAATGCTTGTTGACGTTTGTTAGTGCAAATAGAATATGAAAGATTCCGCAAGCGCACAGAACACCATTGTAGCATTTTACCGGGAGTATTCCAGGATCGTTATTTATATTTTACCACAGGGAAGCTAGGGTCAAGAATCTGATAACTCACTATCATGCATCTACTAACTCAGAGTACTAATAGACTAAAGCAGGAGTAATGATATATGATATGATAATGAAAGCACATCAAAGAGAATTCAATGATAAAGATAACATTAGTGGAGGACAACGGGAGAGATCAAGGTTCCTATATACTTCTCTATTACTTGGGTTCTAAGGCAACAAAGATGAAAAGATATAGCAGTCATAAACATTGGCACTTTGGAGCAAGGTCCTTTCCAACTCTCGAAGAAGACTGGGAAAAAGGTAGTTGGGAGAAGGCTGCCAAAAGCTCTACGAAACATCAATCCGAACGTGGTGGACTACGAAGGCCTAACAGAGCTGTCACCCCTGGGGCTACCACAACTATTCCGTGGGATTGAGCGCAACCTCAGGTAACCTATAGACTAAACACCATGTCTAATCTATCGATTACTACTCTAATTACCTAGGATAACTAGAGCACTCAATACGAGCAAGATCCCATGCCAAGATATAACAACTATACTAATCATATAATAAAGCATAAAGTAAATAGAGAAGATAAATATATTAAAGCATAAGTCTTACAAAGAAAAGATACAAAACATACCAAAACTCTGAAGACTCCTCCGGAACCGGAGCGCAGCTCCGCTCTCCCTAACTCCCGACTAAGCTAAGCTATTACATTGGAAAATCTAAACCTAATTCTAGGAGAGAGGTTATCCTTCGAGGGACGCCTCTACAACTCCAGATGATGTTGTGTTGCCTCAGGGGGTCCTGGGTTTATTATATAGGGGCTCCTGGCCTCCCCTCCACCTTGGGCAAGCGATGTGGGACTAAATCCTTCGCATATGCACTTGGGCCTAAATGGGCCAAAACGCGTTGGAGAGGTCGGTTGGAGTGCGTCACGCGAAGGGGCGAGTTTGGGCCCTGTACCAGACCGGTCGGCCAGCAGGGAGACCGGTCGGTCTGCCCCTATGACAGGTGGGCCCCGCCTTCCGTGGGTCGCCTTCTCGTGTCTTCTGGAATGTTCCGGAATGTTCTAGAATCTTCCAAGTCATATCCATCGAGGACTCTCGCTCGGGACTCCAAATATAGCAAATCATATGTCCGTTTCGATCGTCTCGACGAGGTCTTCGCAATGGTGTGCTCTGTTTCATCACTTGAGATACTTTTATATGGTAAAAACATGGATGTCCTACAAAACAAGTGAGAGCACCAAAACTCGTGGAACTTGTTAGAATCAAACCCTACAACCATGCTTTATAGTTCATTTCATGTCATTCTATGCATTAGTTGATGGTATAATATTGACATTAAGGACCGTCAACACCTTGACACTAACCGAGTCATGGAGACATCAGATGTCACCTTTGACGAGACCATGGTTTGTCTTTCTTCTCGTTTTGAGCGTGCATGTGATCATGAGGTTGGCGAGCCTCTTTTTGATGACGAGGAAGAGGGTGCTGAAGGGATGGATGACCCAGCACCACCTCCACCTGCTGTGCCACAAAGAGCGGCTTCTACTACCACTCACGGCCCCGATCCCTCTTCTTCGACTACTTGGGGGCCGTGGGATCCGCCACCTCGAGCGGTACCTTTTGTACCCGAGGAGGCACCAACTGCTGTTGAGGGGGGAGGCTACATCAGCTCGGGAGGCGCCACGACACATCCAACGCCAACACCCACCTCAACAAATGATCGGCAGCATCGGCGAACGTGTCACTCGGTCAAGGTCACAACAAATCTCTCACTTTGCTCATTCTGCATTTGTTGCTGATTTTGAACCCCGAGATGTTGGACACGCTTTATCTGATCCGGTTTGGGTCAATTCCATGCATGAGGAGTTAGAAAATTTTGAGAGAAATCGGGTTTGGGTTTTGGTTCCTCTTCCTCCTGAGTGTCACCCTATTGGGACAAAATGGGTTTTCAAAAACAAACAAGGGGAGGATGGCCATGTTGTGAGAAACAAGGCCAGACTTGTAGCCTAGGGGTATAGTCAGAAGGAGGGGATAGACTATGAGGAGACTTTTGCTCCCGTAGCTCGTTTGGAGGCAATTAGGATACTCTTGGCTTTTGCTGCATCTAAAGGGTTTAAACTTTTTCAAATGGATGTCAAGAGTGCCTTCCTAAACGGCTACATAGAAGAGGAAGTATATGTGAAACAACCCCCCGGTTTCGAAAATCCCAATTTTCCAAACCATGTTTTTAAACTTCACAAAGCTTTGTATGGTTTGAAACAAGCCCCTAGAGCCTGGTATGATAGGTTGAAAACATTTTTTGCTTGCTAAGGGTTTTAAAATCGGATGTGTGGATAAAACTTTTTCTCCTCAAGCATGGCAATGACACTCTCTTGGTCCAGATTTACGTGGATGATATCATTTTCGGTGGTTCTTCTCAGGCTTTGGTTGCCAAGTTTGTAGACACTATGAGCAGGGAGTTTGAGATGAGCATGATGGGCGAGTTGACATTCTTTCTCGGGTTGCAAATCAAGCAATCCCGAGAGGGGACGTTCGTGCACCAGGGCAAGTACACCAAAGATGTTCTGAAGAAGTTCGACATGGGTGAGGCCAAGCCTCTTCCAACACCCATGCCGACTACGGCAGCCTTGGATGCGGATGTGGATGGAGAAGCTGTGGACCAGAAGGAGTACCGGAGTATGATTGGCTCGCTGCTGTACCTGACGGCGACACGCCCGGACATCCAGTTCGCGGTGTGTTTGTGCGCGCGATTTCAGTCGTCGCCGCGCACTTCTCACCGTCAGGCGGTCAAGCGCATTATGAGGTACTTATGCTTCACTCCAGAGTTTGAGATTTGGTATTCTGCTTCCTCCACACTCTCCCTTTGCGGTTTTCTGATGCTGATTTTGCTGGTTGCCGGATTGATCGCAAGTCCACTTTCGGGACTTGTCAGTTTATTGGTTCTTCTCTTGTATCGTGGTCTTCTCGCAAGCAGTCTAGTGTCGCCCAGTCTACCATGGAGGCTGAGTATGTTGCTACGGCTAGCTGCTGTTCCTAGTTGCTCTTGATGATGGCCACTTTGCGTGATTTTGGTCTGAGCTTTTCTCACGTTCCTTTGCTTTGTGACAGCACGAGTGCTATTAGCGTTGCTAAGAACCCCGTGCTGCACTCGAAGACCAAACACATTGACGTGCGCTTTCATTTTCTGCGAGACCACTATGAGAAGGGTGATATCGACCTTCGCCATGTCGATACTCATCATCAGTTGGCTGATATTTTCACCAAGCCTTTGGACCAATCGACTTTTACTAGGTTGAGAGGTGAGCTTGGTGTGTGTTTTCCCTTTAGATAGGGAAAACATTTTGGTTCTTGTATCTCAAACTGACTTTTTGTTTTTCAATTGGTTTCTTCATGCATCTTTGCATTTCATCTTGCATATTTACATTCTGAGCTTCATGTATATAACCCTTAGAATGTGACTATGCTCTGTATAGTGTATGCTCCAATGCTTTATGATGATGCTTATAGCTTATGCGCTTTCTAATCACTGATACATGTTATGAGCTGAGCTATTTTATGAATGGTGAACTTGTCTAATGAACCTAAATCTAAAAATGTTCACCATTGAGATATGTAACTAGCATGTGTAGAATGTGTTGAAGTCACTTGTGCTTTTCATATATGCTAGGTTGCTAT
>CM019827.1:263323-309454 GCA_009763385.1 Coix lacryma-jobi var. lacryma-jobi
TTCGGCTTCAGGGTGCATGTCAAAAGCCCGGTTGATAAGCATCAACCCTGAAGTCGGAGGGATGTCCTGTCCCAACTTGAGGATCAATGGAGGACCCTCACGATCGAGACCAAGATGAAGGCACACCTCCCACCCTGTCTTTGCCCACATCACCGCCTATACCGCCGTGCTCTTTCCCCTACCCATCTCGCTCCCCTCCCTGCCACCCCATTCCCCCGGTAGCCCCCCTGACCCCGAGACCCTCCCCACAAACCCCACCTCTTCGAAACATCCTCCCCACACCCCACCACTTTTCCCAGACTAGTACAATTATCTCCCTTCTAACCTGATCTAGCTCATCAGCCCTTTACACCCATCCAAGAGAACCTGGAGCATCCACTGCGACCCGGATTGCGACGCCCGCACGTGTTCCTCGAGGTCACCGCAAGCCCTCCTCCCTGTGCCCCTCCCCTCGGCAGCGACCCGCACGCTAGCCCCGACTACGTGCCTTCGCTGATGTTCCCGGACCCTCTCACCGATCTCACACCTCGACTCACCTCATCTAACGTCCTATTTCCCCACCCCCCTCCCCTTCCCACCCCCATTCCCCACCCCCAATCCTCCTCCCCCCATCCCCTACCCCCCACACACTCTTCCTCCCCATCTCTTCCCAGTTCCACCTTCAGTCCCCCCCCCTCTTCTCTCCCCCTTTACCCTCTCCCCCCCTTTTCCCCATTCCCCCTCGCACCCCCACCCTCTGCACACGTTCCCCCGGTACACAACCACCCTTAACTCCTCTACCTCCCATTTGCCTTTCCGCTCCATCTTTTTCTCCCCTCTCCACATACCCCCACAACTTTTCACTTCCCTACACGTCTTCCCCCTCATATTCCATCCTCATTCCTTCACACCCCCAGGCTTCCCCCCACTACCATGCAAATCCCACCTACCTCTCCCTCCCACCTTTGCCCAATCCCCTGCAGCTCCCTACTATCCCTCCCCATGCACCACCTCATACCCAGCCTCTACTTCCTTCAGTGAATGATACCGCCTCTCGCTCTCCCTAAGGACGCCGCTCACACAGCACAGGAGTCACCCCCTAATCTTACCACTCTCGATGCTACCTAGCCTGCCAACCGTGACATCCTTTCCGAGACCGCTCACGCTCCCCCTTGCGCTATCCACTGCTGCGACAGCCCGTGTGGCCCGCGGACGAGCGTCCACGGACCTGACGAGAGGAGTCATCCATACTCCCAGACCGAACACGGCGTCCGGGATTGCGACGCGGCGGCGCCCCTTGCACATGACCACCTTGCTCCAAGGCGGCATACTCCTCATCATCATCACTAGGGGAAACGAGCATGAGAGGGCCTCCGGCTCATCTAGACAAAGATAGCATAGACCAACATGAGACAAAGATGATGGAAAGATTACTTCAACGGATGTAGCAAATAAGACGATCGAAATCGGGAAGGAGAACGGCTCGCTGCGCGCGGGCGGTACTACCGACCCATGGGGGCGGTACTACCGACCGCACAGCAGCGTGCGGTTTCCTTCAATCCAATCTACCAAATCGCTATGAACTTGCTAACCATACATCCTAGAAGCATCTTCTACTAGATAGAACAATCCTACCAAAGGAATCGACCTAAAACAAAGTACATTGAGAGATCGGGCATGAACACCCTAGTACCTTGCTACTCGTGAAGAAGAGGTCGAAATCCAATGAAGGAGGAAACTTCGGGCTTCAAGAACACCACCACGACGATCTCCAACCTTCAACGCACCTTTCCACCGAAGGGATTTGGATTTGGGTGGAGGAGGAGAGAGATCGAGAGAGGAGAAGGATCCGGCGGCTTGCATGGGCTCGAGCACGGGCTGGCGGTGGCGCTGGGAGGCAGGCAGGCGGTGGTCAAAAGACGTTTGACTAGGGTTGAAAAGGATTCACCGTGCCTCTTTTTATATTCGGGTCAAACCCTGTCGGTGGTACCGCCCATAGGGCCGGTACTACCGACGTCGGTACTACCGCCCTATGGCGGTACCACCGACAGCACAAAAACAGAGAGGACAGAGAGGGATTTCAAGAGAGCCTTGTGTGGTATACTACACATACTTCAAACATGTCCAGATTTCATATAACCAATACATAGCCATGGACATAAGTGAAGTATGCAAAATAGATTTTGAAATCACACACAATATTTTGTCAAACCATTTATCTAGGTCTCTAGGTGAAAACAAATATGTGCAAGACATCAACCCACGTTACGAGAATCAATGATATTTAGTTCACTCCTCAAAGCACAAAATCTTGACTCATCTAAAGGCTTTGTGAAGATATCGGCTAGTTGTTTTTCGGTGCTCACATGGCGTATTGCGATATCTCCTTTGGCTTCATGGTCTCTCAAGAAATGGTGTCGAATGTCTATGTGTTTTGTGCGAGAGTGGTTTACGGGATTGTTTGCTAGTTTGATAGCACTCTCCTTGTCACACAAAAGTGGAATTTTGGTTTCCTCACATCCGAAGTCCTTTAGTGTTTGCTTCATCCAAAGTAGTTGAGCACAGCAAGCGCCGGCCGCCACATACTCGGCTTCGGTGGTGGATAGGGCAACACTATTTTGTTTCTTAGAACTCCATGACACCAAAGACCTCCCAATAAATTGGCAAGTCCCGGTAGTGCTCTTTCGGTCTACCTTGCAACCGGCATAGTCCGAATCGGAATAGCCAAGTAGATCGAAAGTGGAGCCCTTGGGATACCACAAGCCAAGATTCAGAGTGTGCACTAAGTATCGAAAGATTCTCTTAACAGCCATAATATGACATTCTTTCGGATTAGCTTGAAACCTTGCACACATGCACACACTAAGCATAATATCAGGCCTAGATGCACAAAGGTAAAGTAATGAACCGATCATAGAGCGATATACCTTTTGGTCCACTGACTTACCATCCACATTTAGATCAAGATGTCCATTGGTAGGCATAGGGGTCTTGATGGGTTTGGCCTTGTCCATCTCAAACTTCTTTAGCATGTCTCTTGTATACTTGGTTTGACTGATGAACGTGCCATCCTTGAGTTGCTTGATTTGGAATCCAAGAAAGTACTTCAACTCACCCATCATGGACATCTCGAACCTTTTGGTCATGATCCTACTAAATTCCTCACAAAAGGCAACATTAGTACTACCAAATATTATGTCATTGACATATATTTGGCACACAAAGATATCATTATCAACTTTGCGAGTAAATAAAGTAGCATTGGCCCTTCCTATCTCAAAACCCTTTTTGAGTAGGAAGTCCTTAAGACAATCATACCAAGCTCTAGGGGCTTATTTAAGCCCATAGAGCGCCTTGTCGAGCTTGTAGACGTGGTTGGGAAACTTTGGGTCCTCAAAACCCGGTGGTTGCTCCACATAGACCAATTCGGAGAGGGGGCCATTGAGGAATGCACTTTTCACATCCATTTGGTATAGCTTGAAATCATGGTGAGTAGCAAAGGCAAGTAATATACGAATTGACTCGAGCCTAGCTACAGGTGCATAGGTTTCTCCAAAATCCAAACCTTCGATTTGAGTGAAACCTTGAGCCACCAACCGTGCTTTGTTCCTTGTCACCATGCCATGCTCGTCTTGCTTGTTGCGGAAGACCCATTTGGTTCCTATCACATTTTGCTTGGGCCTTTCCACCAAGGACCAGACTTCATTCCTGGTGAAGTTGTTCAGCTCTTCTTGCATAGCCATCACCCAGTCCGGATCGTCAAGTGCTTCTTCCACCCTAAGAGGTTCCAAAGAGGAGACAAACAAGTAATGTTCACAAAAATTTGCTAAACGAGAGCGTGTCGTTACCCCACGCCGTATGCTCCCCAATATGTTGTCAATGGGATGATCCCGTTGAACTGTATGATGAACTCTTGGATGTGGCACAAGTGATCTTCGTTGGATGGGTCCATCTTCATCATCTTCATCATATGCATTGATGTCCCCATCTTCTTGTCGGACTTCATGTTGAGCTTGTGTTTGATCATCAACTTGATGTATCACTTGAACATCACCCACACTACCACCATTCGGAGTTGCGGAAGCTTCATCATGCGCATTTGGATGCACATGATGGATATGAGAATCTTGTGGAGTGTGTGATGGTTCATCTTCATCATCTTGTATTTCAATGGGCCTCACATCCCCGGTTGCAAGCTTCTTGATAGCTTCAGATGGAGGCTCGTCATTACCTACAAGCTCATCATTGACTTGCTCCTTTTGAGAGCCGTCGGATTCATCAAAAGTCACGTCTACCGTTAACTCAATAGTGCCGGTGGCATTATTGAATACACGGTAGCCATGTTCGTTAGTACCATAACCAAGTAGAAAGCCTTCGTGTACCTTAGGTGCAAACTTTGAACTTTTGGCCCTCTTGTTAAGTATGAAACACTTGCAGCCAAAAACTCGAAAGTAATGCACCTTTGGTTTGTTACCGGTTAGAAGCTCATATGGCGTCTTCCCTCTTAGCTTGTGAAGGTAGAGGCGGTTGATTGCATGACACGCCGTGTTCATCGCCTCCGCCCAAAAGCCATGGGAAGTCTTGTACTCATCCAACATAGATCTTGCGGCTTCAACAAGAGTTCTATTCTTCCTTTCCACAACCCCATTTTGTTGTGGGGTATATGGAACGGAGAACTCATGCTTGATCCCTTCTTCATCAAGATACTCTTCTATGTTGGTGTTCCTAAACTCGGTCCCGTTGTCGCTTCTCACTTTCTTGATCTTGATGTCGAACTCATTTTGTGCTCTTCTAGCAAACTTCTTGAAGATGCCTTGCGTTTCGCTTTTATCTGCTAAAAAGAACACCCAAGTGAAACGAGAATAGTCATCAACAATAACGAAACCGTATTTGTTACCACCGATGCTTTGATAAGCAACGGGTCCGATGAGGTCCATATGCAATAGCTCCAATGGTCTTGTGGTCGACACAATGTTCTTGATTGGATGCTTTGCTCCAACTTGCTTTCCGGCTTGGCATGCACTGCAAATCCTATCTTTCTCAAAAGAAACATTGGTTAGTCCAAGGATGTGCCCTTCTCTTTGAAGTTGGGCCAAATTCCTCATCCCAACATGAGCTAGTCGGCGATGCCAAAGCCAACCCATGCTAGATTTTGCCATTAGACATGTTGTAGGTTCTACCTTACTAGTTGAGAAGTCAAC
Source organism: Coix lacryma-jobi var. lacryma-jobi (assembly GCA_009763385.1). Taxonomy (NCBI): domain Eukaryota; kingdom Viridiplantae; phylum Streptophyta; class Magnoliopsida; order Poales; family Poaceae; genus Coix; species Coix lacryma-jobi. Next base: position 268,504 of record CM019827.1, read on the forward strand.
TAAGTAAAGTTTTCCCTTCAACACGCCTTTAAATGCAATAGAGGAATCCCTTCTTCTAGAGATGGTCACACCCTTATCCGTAAAGAGACAATCGTAACCCATTTCACAAAGTTGAGAAACGGATAACAAATTGTAACTCAACGAATGCACAAGTAATACATTAGATATGGAATTGTTAGTTGAGATAGCAATTTTACCCAAACCAAGCACTTCTCCTTTACCATTGTCACCAAACACAATATTGTTGCATGAGTCGTTGCTTGGTTGAAAGGAGGAGAACATATCTTTTGCCCTGGTCATATGATTGGTGCATCCACTATCCAACACCCAACTTGACCCACCGGAGGCATATTCCTACAAAACAAGATTATGTTCTTGATTTAGGTACCCAAACTAGATTGGGTCCTTGGGGGTTAGTCACATAAGCTTTTGGTACCCAAACATTTCTCATAATTTCCCTCTTCTTGAGGGCACCAACATATTTGACAACTATTTTGCCATCATCACCCCAACAACACAAATAATCACATGTATAGCTTCTTGATATGGGCTTTTGTTGCTTGGGGGCCTCCACTTGCTTCTCCTTGTTGATCTTACCATTAGCAAGTGGAGCCTTTGGATTGGCAATCTTGTTGGCCTTGTTCATTAGGTCAAAGAGAGGAACCCCTTTGTTAAAGTTAACAAAGGGTACCCCATTGACCATCTTCCTACCGTTGGCCTTACCACCATACCTATTGTACCCAATTCCATCCTTGATAGATGGGTGTCTTGCGGTCTTGAGGATATCTTTTGGTTGTTGCACCTTACACTTGCAACCATTCCTCAAGATCATGTTCAAACTATTAATGTCCTTGTCTTTCTTCTCTATCTCAACAAGGTTAGTTGCACAAGCAATTATATCAAGTTTATAGCATCTTTTGCAACCATTACTAGTTGAGGCATTAGAGCCATCGGAATCCTTAGAAGAAGTTGAAGAGGTGCTATTCCAAAGAGTGTTGTAGCTTAGTTCAAGAGTTTGATATTTATCTTTAAAGCTTGTGAAGCTTTCTTGAACCAAACTAACCTCATTCTTTAGGCTAGCAATTGAGTCATTGCTCATGGAACACTCCTTAGCCAACTTCTTGTTAGAGTCATTGGCTAATGATAGTTCCATGGTCAATTTCTCAACCTTCAACTTCTCCTCGGTAAGAGAAGCTTCCAATGCAAGGTTCTTTTCTCTCTCTTGAGAGATCAAGTCCTCTTGCATAGCAAGACTCTCATTCCGACTCTCTAGTTTAGTGAGCAATTTTATGATTTTAGCTCCACCTTTCTTTCCAAACTTTCTAATTATGCTAAGCTCAAATTCATCCAATTCATCATCACTATATTCATTGCTAGAATAAGTAGGAGAGTTAGGTGATACCTTCTCATTCTTAGCCATGAAGCAAGAATGAGTGAAGTCATCCTTGTCGTCGGAGAGGTTCTCGAACAAGCGTGATGAAGTTGTTGAAGTAGCTATGTTGGAGAAGAGGCTTGGAGAAGAGGTCTTATGTATGGCAATGTTGGCCGCTCCCTTCTCCTTCTCCTTGATCTTGCTCTTGTCTTCATCACTAGAGTCATCTTTCGAGAACCATTCCTCACCAAGATGAGCTTCACCACCTGTCGGTGTTTCGAACCCGGGGTATGATACCAATGAGTAAAATGATCGCGTGCTCTCTTCCTGGATGGTGATGCAAGATGACACAAGGATTTATCCTGGTTCGGGCAAAGAAGGCCATACGTCCAGCGGGGGGAGGATGTTCTTGTATTACTTGCACCTAAGTGCTTGTACAGGGGCGAATACAAGCTCAGTGAGCGTGGACCGGAGTCCGGACTCGTGTATGTGTGTGTGGACAAGCGTGTGCATAACCGTGGACTCGCGCCTTGTCTCTTCTTGTTCCTCTCGCGCGAAGGGCCCTGGCGTCCCGTTTTATAGAACAAGAGGAGGCCAGGGTTTACACAGGACTGACATGTACAACGCTCGATATGGCGAAGGGTAGGAACTCTGTCTTGTCGAAGTCACTGTAGCCAACGTGGGTGTTGCTGTTGAGGCGTCCTTGATGCGTGGCCTCCATCCCGGGCGCGGATGTGGAGGCGTGGCCATGTGGAAGCCGTACAGCACCCATCCCGGCACGTACAGGACACGACAGGGTCCCTCCGGGTCTTGGGGTACCTGTCCTCCAATAGCGTGAAAGTAGTTAGGGCTCGAGGGGCGCGGAGCCGGCCTCGAGGTGGCACCTGCGGGGGCTCGAGTCCCCGCAGGTATGGACAAGCTCCGGGAAATCCGATTGAACAGCAGGTACCCGGGCCTCGAGACGTGGCTTGGACGTGCAACAGTGTAGGGTATGGTCGAACAGTGCTGTACTGGTGCCTTTTTGCCCATACTTGTGGTGAAAACGAGATTTGACTCTGCCCTGGTTCACTGTGGTACACGTCGGGCTGCTGAAGACGTGACTGGAGTAGGTGGACGCATTAAATGCGCGGTATGGGATTGGTATGGTCATCGGGGCTGGGGAGCAGGAAGCTTCCTCTTCGTGGAGGGCTTCGAAGGGTAGTGGAGCGCTCGCTCGAGGCCGGACGCGGAGGGCTCGGGTGAGCGGAGGTTGAGCTCCAGCTCGAGGCCTAGGGTGTGACGAGCCTCGAGGGATAGGCTATCGTGCTGGAGGGGCTCGAGGTCCCCGCGCGGGGTCCCGAGGAGCGGTGCACGGCTGCAGCGGGTTCGTGGCCTATGTGCCAGGGCTCGAGGGGTAGGCTACGAGGAGGCGATCGGTAAGGCTTTGGCGAGCCCTACGCTTTCTGGCGGTGGGCCAGCGTTGCAGGCCTCGAGGGGTCGGTTCTTTGGAAGGTTAGTCTAGCTGGGTTTATTAATTGGTGTTCTAGGTTTAACCTATTTGTCTTGCGTTGATTGGGTGTACCCCTTTGGTGTTCCCCCGACAGTAGCCCCCGAGCCCTTGTTCGAGTGCTGGCACTCGAGCGGGGGCTCCTAACCGGGATCCTGAGGGTTAACTACTGGTTCTCGAGGGTTTGGTTGCTTTAATTTCGTGGGTATCGTGCGAGCGACACCCGCGGGTGTAGCCCCCGAGGCCACGGGGGAGTGGTTTGGACCCCCTCGTGGGCTTTTTGCGAGTGCGAGTGTTAGTTGCATTTTTTAGGTTTGGGAGTGTCGAGCCCCCGAGTTTTTTACCCTCTTTCGTCGAGGGGTGCCAGGCTGAACCGACCGGCCGGCACTTCGAGCCGTCCGGCACGCCGGTTGCCCTAGCTTGTCATCCCGCGAGTCCTTTCGATCGGATGCGAGGGGGGATGCCTCGTACTACCATGAGTGGGCGAGTATCGAGGTTTCCGGTGAGCTAGTAACGGGGGAATCCAAGTGAGACCTCGTGCCCCGTTCGATGGGGTCGACTGTAGCCCGGAGGCGATCTCATAAAGCATGGGTGCTCAGTCTGCAGGAGTGCCGAGTCCATTCGATAGGACCCGGTGGCTCGATGCCTCCCTCCGAGGGGATCTCTCTGCATGTCGTGCTCTCCGCCTTGGATACACGTGAGGGGCCTCGAGGGCTTGGCCCTCGAGCGATGCTGCGAGTGGCGCGCCTTGGTGTCCCTGACTCGGGTGCTCGAAGCCGGCTGTCGAACCCTCTTCGAGGGCCAGCCTTCGCTGCTTCAAGGCTTAGGGCCGGGGCCCGTTTTTACCTTCCTGAAGAAGCCTTCGTCGCTTGGAATCCTTCTGCCCGTTGGGCGCGCCTTTTTAGGCGAGGTAGTGGAGATCGTGGCGCCGGGGCGACGGACGTGAAGTTGGAGCGGCGGCCGCGGAGGGCCCCGGTAGTTGAGCGGATGGGGTGTTGCCGCGTGTACCTGTCAACCGGCTCGAGACGCGGTTAGGTGAGCACATTAAATGCGCACGGTTACCTTTTCGCCGCAGTAGGAGACCTCACCCGTTGGGGTTTTTTCTTATAAATATCGAAAGAGGGGTGAGGGTTTCTTTTACTTTGCCTTTGCCTTCGCCGCCGCCGCAGCCTCCGCACGCCTTCTTCCCGAGCCAGCAATTGGGAATCTTCCCGGCCGTCCATCCACTGCTTGGGTCCGCGCCGTCGCCGCCATGGCTGCCCAGACACAAGCGCTGCCGGCCGAAGACTAGAGCCCGACGAAGGTGACGCAGCGCGAGATGGACTCGCTGGTGGCCCAGGGGCTTCTCCGTCCCAACCCGGAGGAGGGACCCGCGTGGTGGGTTATCCCGTCGGAGGATCACCGGGAGCCGCATCCGCCGGAGGGGTACGTGGTGAGCTTTACGCGCTACCACCGCATGGGGCTCAGTGTTCCGCCGAGCCGCTTTATGCGGGCGTTGACCCACCACTACGAGGTGGAGCTGCAACATTTCTCCCCCAACTCAATCTCGCACGCCGCCATCTTCGCCGCGGTGTGCGAGGGGTACTTGAAGATTGAGCCGCACTGGGAGATGTTCGTCCACCTCTTCCGGGGCGAGCTCTTCATCAAGGCCTTGAAGCCCAGCGGGAGGCGGCTCGTGCGCATGGGCTCCCTCACTGTCACTGCGAGGACTGGGACCTCGTCGGCCGGCGTCCCCCGCGAATACCTCCGCTACAAGCTTTCCACCAACCAGGCGGGGTGGGACGACCACTGGTTCTACTTGCAGAATGAAGGCGGTCTCCTTCCGCGGTACACCGGCAGTGTCCTCACTCAACGCCCGGATAAGTGGACCTGGGGCGTCGTGGCGGACAGGCAACGCCACCTGGTGCCGCTGATGAAGACGATGAGGTCGTTAGTGGAGGACAAGGGACTGACCGTCCCAGCGGTCATTTGGGCGTTCCACCAGCGGAGGGTCCTTCCTCTGGCGGACCGCCCCCTCCTCATGTTCGAGATGGGGCCTAAGGCCTCACTCGAGGCGTTGAGGCAATCGAGGATGGCCGAGGAGAGGCTGTCCCGGAACGAGGGCGTCTCCCGGGTGTCGATCACGATCCAAGGGACGTTCCACCCCGAGGATACCAGCCTGATTGCTATGGCGCCCGACACGGGGTGTCTCGACCTGGTAAGCTCTCCTCGAGCTAGGCTGTCTCGAGCCTCTCCTCTTTTCTTTCTTCTTATGGCCTCGTATATTCTTCTTGTGATTTTCCTTATCGAGTTTCCTCTTAGCAGGGGGCGTTTACTTGTCGCGCGTCGAAGCCTCCGGTGAGGGAGGACGCCGCGGATACGCAGGTGAGGCGCCTCTCTGCTCAGAAAGACAAGGAGAGAAAGGATGCCAGAAAGAAGAAAGAGAAAAACAAAAACTTGCGTCGCTCGGCTCGGGAGCAGAGGCGGGCGAAGGCTCGTCGTAATCGGCAGCCTGGAGATGAGTCCCCCGAGCTCAGCTCCTCGAGCTCGGAGGAGGAGAGTGATGATGAGGAGGAGAGTGACGACGAGGGGATGGATGCGCGTCTGAGGCGCGCGGGGGTCGTCGACGTCCGGGCTGACCGTTCCTCTGTGCAGGAGGATGTCTTGGAGGTCCCTCGGGCGAAGGGATGCCGAGCCCTGCCTCATCGGGGGCCCAAGGCCCGTCGAGCTCCGTGCCGGACGTGCCCCCGGACGCGAAGAAGCCTCGGACCCGGGGCGCCATCGCCGTGGCACGGAGGGAGGCCTCGGCCACGTCGACCCAGGCGGGGGGTCTCGAGAAGGGCCGGCCCTCGAGGAGTGATCATCACGCCGGAGGGGATGCCGGGGCCGACCGCCACGAGGCGCCGAGGACGACGTCGAGCCCGCGGAGGAGCGGGCAGCATGAGAGGGCGCCGAGCCCCCGTCACCATGACCGTCGAGGGGGGAGTCCCCGGCCGTCTCGCGAACAGAGTCGCGACCGACCCCGGAGTCCGTCGCCGCACCACCGCCGGGAGAAGGAGGCAGGCGCGGGGGGGCGCGGCCATCAGCACGAGCGCCGGAGCAGGTCTCGAAGCCCGCGGCGGGAAAGGCGTCAAGATGACCGCTCGAAGAAGACGCGGTCGCCCCCTCGGGACGGGAGACAAAAGGAGAGCTCTCCGCCGAGGTTGAGCCATGGGATGCATCGGGAGCCTTCCCCCCGTCCAAGCCATGTGGAGACGGCTCAGGGGCATGGCTCGAGCCATGGGGCGGGCTCGAAGCCCTTGAGTGGGTCCGGTGATTCGTGGAAGAAGCCCCGCCCTCGCTTTGGGTAAGTAACGTTTCTCAGTCTCGTAGGTAGTGAAGCTTTACCTTTTTACTTTTGGTGACGTTTGCTATTTTCCGGTTTTTCAGGGAAAACGCTCTCGGCAGGAGGCGGACACCGTGGCGTCCAACCGGGCCAAGACCTCGAGCTCTGCTGAGGTCCGAGCACCTCGAGGTATGGCTCCTTCTTCCGCTGGGGAGGCTGCTTGGCTGGTGAAGGCTCGAGCAGCCATGGCTCGGGGAGGCCAGATGGCCGCCGCGGATCTTGGTGAGGCCGACGCCGTCGACCACGGGGGTCGAAGCTTTTTCTTGATCCTGACGATGTCATTTTCTTTTTTAGCAGGGATCGCGGCTCCTGACGCCGCGCTTGCCGCCACCATGCCCGTCGCGACACCGCCTCCTCCTGCTCCGGTGGTACCTACCGAGAGGGCCGCTTCTCCCCCCGCCATGACGACCATTTTGGGGGGAGAACCGGAGATAGGCGCGGCTCCGTCGGCGTCTGAGGCCGGGGGGTCAGCGGCCCCCGAGACCCCAGTCGATGAGAGTCGGCCCACGGAGGAGGGGCAGGAGGGAGAGGCGTTGGCGCCGACGGTGGAGGAGCTCTTAGACGAGCTGGAGCGGGTGCCGCCTCCGGTTGAGGGCTCAACGCTGGAAGAAGCGCTCGAGGCCCCCGCCAGGGGCGACAAGACGCCGGAACACTCGGCGAGGGAGGAGAGCTTGGGGGCGAGCCGCCCCTCGAGCGATCCGCCACCCCTCGAGTCCCCGCCTCCACACGAGGCCGTGCCGTCGCCTCGAGGGGAGACGGAGCAGCAGGAGGAGACGGCGGAGGGGCAGAGGGAGCCACAACCTGCGCCGCCGGTTGATGGGTCGCAGCTGGCGCAGCTCGAGTTGGAGGAGGAGGGCCTGCCCATCGTCGAGCTCGATCGACCAGTGTGGCCGTACCTTGACGCGCCGAGCCCGTCCGGCGCCGTCATCGTCGCCGAGCGGTTGATTCGGCAGGGGGCCCCGCGGGAGGCGCGGCTGGTCTTCAGGGAGGTGGGCTGAGCTCGTGGCGGAGGCGGAGAGATCCTTCGTCGAGGAGGCGGACAAGTCCGCGCGGGCGGCGGCTGCCCTCATGAAGGTGGAGGAGGAGCTCCAGGAGCTCCGCGCCGAGCGGAGTCGGAACGCGCAGATGGCGAGCCGGCTCAACGCGGCGCAGGCGGAGACCCAGGCGGCTCGTGACGAGGCCGCCCAAGCCAAGCGGGAGGCCACCGCCGCTCTGGCCACGGCGGAGGTGTCGAGGAAGGAGGTCGCCGACGCCCGTAGCGAAGCCGCCACCGCCCGGTCTGCGGCGGAGGCCGCGAAGAAGGAGGCCGAGGGGGCCAAGGGCGAAGCCGCCACCGCTCGGTCTGCGGCGGAGGCGGTAAGGAAAGAGGCCGAGGAGGCCAAAACCGAGGCGGCCACCGCCCTGGCTGCAGCAGAGGCAGCGCGGCAGGGGGTGATCCAGAAGGATTTGGCCCTCGCGGAGACAGGCAAGCTGGTCGAGGACCTTAGGGGCGAAAAGCTCGACGCGCTGTCCCAGAAGCGCACACTTGAGCAGCGCGTCGAGGTCCTCGCCAGCGACTTCGCCGCTCTGGGCGTGCACCGCCAAGGTAACTTTCATGCTTCGTCCTGCTTTCCTCTTGAGATTCTTGCCATGCCGCAGACTTACTTTTTTCTGTTCATAGATGTTGAGAAGGCCGCCGAGGAGCTCCGCAAGACGAACGAAACTCTCGTGGATCAACTCCAGAACGAAACATGGTGGCGGAGCGGGCGCGCTGCACCCTCGACCGGCTCAGCTCCATGTGGGGTGTCGACCCGGTGGCCGCGGCAGAGGGCGCGGTGGCTCGAGGCGACGCCCTGGTGGATGCCCTGTGCTATTTTGATGTGGCCACGCGAGACTGCGTGCGGAGCGCTCTCCACCACGGCGTGAAGCAGGCGTTCGCGGCCGTCCGTTCCGGTTTCCGCTACCCGGTCAACGTCGTCGCCAAGGGCTTCGTCGAGATCGAGGGGAAGGACGACGAATGGAACGACCGCCGTGTCGAGAAGATTTTGGAGAAGGTGGAGAGGCCGGGGGCGGCGTTCGCGAAGCTCTTCGAGCAGGACGTGCTGCCTCCCGATGCAAACAGTGGTGCGGGTGGCCCCCCTCCTCCTGGCCCGGATGTCGAGGCTGAGCCCGCGGCAGAAGAGCTTGGGGAGGAATTCCAGACGGATGAAGAATGAGGCCTGTGTGCCAAATTTGGGCGTCGAGGCCCTTGTAAGAATTCAAATCATGACTTATGGCCCGTCGAGGTCAATATGTGTATATGACTTGTTTATTTAAAGAGGTTGTTTTCTTTTCAAATTTATTCGATCATTTCTCTCTGTCGCTAGCTCAAGCTTCAACCGGCTTGGTCTGTGTTCCTTCGATACGCGCCACGAGTACCTCGAGGGGAGGCGTAGGTAGGGTACCGTAGCCCGGGGGCGTAGGTGGCCGTCTACGTCGATGCCCCCCGACTCTTGGAGGCTCGGGGTATTTACGGATTTAGACGCTGCTAGTATGCTCGAGGTGCGAATCGAGACGAGGGTCGAATTTTTGAAAAGAAAACGTGTTTTTTCCGGAGTCTGGGGGGGTTCCCCCTGTCAGCCCCCGAGGGAGGCTCGACCCTGAGCAGGGCAGGGTCAAGGCTACCTTAAGTTGCTAAGTAAAATGAATGACAGTGCGCGAGTTTGTTCATTCATGTTTGACATGTTTGTACAAAGCAACAAAATGAACAAGGCCTCGAGGCCTTTAAGGGTAGAAGCGACGTAGCTGAGATATGTTCCACGCATTCGTCAGGATCCTGCCTTGATTGTCGTAGAGCTTGTACGTTCCTGGCTTGAGCACCTCAGCTACGGTATATGGACCGTCCCATGGAGGGGTGAGCTTGTGGCGCCCTCGATTATCTTGCAGACGTCGAAGCACGAGGTCCCCTACCGCCAGGTCCCTCTTGCGCACGTGCTTGTCATGGTAGCGTCGAAGTATTTGCTGGTAGCGCGCGGATCTGATGAGCGCCACGTCTCGGGCCTCCTCGAGCTGGTCCTTGGCGTTGGCGAGCCTTTCATCGTTGGTTTGCTCGTTGTAGGCTCGAAGTCGAGGGGAGCCGTACTCGAGGTCCGTAGGTAAGACAGCCTCGGCGCCGTAGGTTAGGAAGAACGGAGTGAACCCGGTGGCTCGACTCGGTGTAGTCCTGAGGCCCCACAGCACCGAGGGGAGCTCTGCAGCCCACCCTTTTCTGAAATTCTTGAGGGTTTTGAACAGCCTCGGCTTCAGCCCATGGAGTATCATGCCGTTGGCGCGCTCGACCTGCCCGTTGCATTGAGGGTATGCGACCGAGGCCCAGGTCACGCGAATGTTGTTGTTGTCGCAGAAGTTGGTGAACTTTTTGCCCGTGAATTGGGTGCCATTGTCGGTGATGATGACGTTAGGCACCCCAAACCAGTACATGATGTCGGCGATGAACTCGACAGCCTTCTCGGAGGTGGGGTCGCCTATGGGCTTGGCCTCGATCCACTTGGTGAATTTGTCGATGGCCACAAGCACATGCGTGTACTTTCCAGTTGTCATCTTGAGGGGACCCACGAGGTCGAGCCCCCAGACGGCAAACGGCCAAGTGATGGGGATCATCTGCAGGGCGTGTACGGGCTGGTGCATTTGCTTGGCGTAGAACTAACACCCTTGGCAAGCTTGGACCAGGCGCTTGGCGTCTCCGATGGCGGTTGGCCAGTAGAAGCCCTGTCGGAAGGCGTTCCCTACCAGGGTCCTTGGCGCTGCGTGATGGCCGCAAGCCCCTGAGTGCATGTCGTCGAGGAGCCTGTGTCCCTCCTCGAGGGGGATGCAGCGTTGAAGGATTCCTGATGGGCTTCGACGGTAAAGCTCTCGCTCGTCGCCGTAGATGACGTAGGTCTTGGCCCTTCGAGCGATGCGTCGGGCCTCCGTCTTGTCTTCTGGTAGCACGCCTTGCGTCAGGTAGTCGAGCAAGGGCGTCCGCCAGTCGAGGGGTCATGATGACGAAGAGGCGGGTGCGTCTATCTGCATCGCCTCAGCGGATGTCGAGGGGTCATTCTCGAGGGGTGGCATTGAAGGTCGAGCCCCCGTGTCTGGTTCGAGGGGTGGCGTCGAGGGGCCAGCCCCCGGGTCGATTTTGACGGATGGCTCGAAGACGTCCCTCGAGAAGACGTCTGGTGGGACGGGGCCGCGCGTGGATGCTAACTTGGCCAGCTCGTGCACAGCCTCGTTGTACTTTCGAGCGATGTGGTTGAGCTCGAGGCCGTGGAACTTGTCTTCTAGCTTGCGCACTTCTCCGTAGTATGCTTCCATCTTGGGGTTGATGCAGCTCGAGGCCTTCATGACCTGGTTGACGACGAGCTGCGAGTCCCCTCGAACGTCGAGGCGTCGGACCCCAAGCTCGAGGGCGATACGCAACCCGTTGACGAGAGCCTCGTACTCAGCGACATTGTTGGAGGCGGGGAAGTGCAGACGCAGCAGATAGCGCATGTGGACTCCGAGGGGCGAGATGAAGAGCAGTCCTGCGCCTGCCCCCGTCTTCATGAGGGATCCGTCAAAGTACATGGTCCAGAGCTCGGCTTGGATTTGTGCCGGCGGGAGCTGGGTGTCGGTCCATTCAGCAACGAAGTCCGCCAACGCTTGTGACTTGATGGCCTTTCGCGGGGCGTAGGTGATGGCCTCCCCCATTAGCTCGGCGGACCACTTGGTGATGCGCCCCGTGGCCTCCCGATTGTTGATGATCTCACCGAGGGGGAAGGATGACACCACCATTACGGGATGAGCGAGGAAGTAGTGCTGGAGCTTTTGCCTCGTGACGATGATGCCGTAGAGCAGCTTCTGGATGTGCGGGTACCGGACCTTGGCCTCGGAGAGCACCTCACTGGTGAAGTACACCGGTCGTTGGACCGGCAACGCTCGACCCTCCTCGTGCCTCTCGACGGCTATAACCACGCTGACCACCTGAGTGGTTGCGGCCACATAGAGGAGAAGGGACTCGGGGGGATCGTCACCCTGGGCTGGTCATGGTGGCACGAGGATTGGCGCGGAAGTCAGCAACCCCTTCAACTTGGTTAGGGCCTCCTCGGCTTCAAAGGTCCACGCAAAGCGTTCCGTCTTCTTCAGCAAGCGGTAGAGAGGTAGCGCCTTTTCCCCTAGCCTCGAGATGAATCTACTGAGAGCAGCTAGGCAGCCTGTCACTTTCTGTACGCCCTTGAGGTCTCGAATTGGGCCCATCCTCGTGACTGCTGAGATCTTTTCGGGGTTGGCCTCGATCCCCCGTTGTGAGACAATGTAGCCAAGTAGCATGCCCCGGGGCACACCAAAGACACATTTCTTGGGGTTGAGCTTCACATTCTTGGCCCGGAGGCACTCGAACGTGGTCTCGAGATCGCTGATGAGGTTCCCGACTTTCTTGGTTTTAACCACGATGTCATCGACGTAGGCCTCGACGGTTTTGCCTATGTGTTCGCCAAAGATATGCTGCATGCAACGTTGGTACGTTGCTCCGGCGTTTCGAAGGCCGAAGGGCATTGTAACGTAGCAATACATACCAAAAGGCGTAACAAAAGAGGTAGCGAGCTCGTCGGATTCTTTCATCCTAATCTAGTGGTAGCCAGAATACGCATCGAGAAATGAAAGTACTTCACACCCCGCAGTGGAATCGACAATCTGATCAATTCTAGGTAAAGGAAATGGAACTTTTGGACATGCTTTATTCAGACCAGTGTAGTCTACACACATCCGCATTTTTCCATTCTTTTTCCTAACTAGTACAGGGTTAGCTAGCCACTCCGGGTGAAATACCTCCTTGATGAATCCAGCCGCCAAAAGCTTGTGCACCTCCTCGCCGATGATCCTGCGCTTCTCCTCGTCGAAGCGGCGCAGGCGTTGCTTCACCGGTCTGGACCCGGCCTGGATCTCCAAGGCGTGCTCGGCGACTCCCCTCGGTATGCCTGGCATGTATGAGGGGCCCCACGCAAACATGTCGATGTTCGTGCGGAGAAAGCCGACGAGCACTGCTTCCTATTTAGGCTCGAGGCTGGCACTGATGGCCAGCGTCTTGCCATCGGTCGAGGTTGGGTCGACGGGTATCAACTTGGTGTGCTCTGCCGGCTCGAAGGCGCCGGCGTGGCGTTTTGCTTCAGGGGCCTCTTCGGTGGCCAGGGCCGCTAGGGCTTCGAGCGAGTCGAGGTGGACGTTGGCCTCCCCACGTTCGACGCACTCCACGTCGCAGTGGTACGCGTGCTCGTAGGAGGTGTCGATGGTGATGACCCCTTTCGGCCCCGGCATCTTGAGCTTCAAGTATGTGTAGTTGGGAACCGCCATGAACTTGGCGTAGCCTGGCCGGCCGATGATGGCGTGGTAGGTCCCTTGGAATCCAACCACCTCGAAGGTGAGCGTCTCCCGGCGGAAGTTAGCCGGCGTGCCAAAGCAAACCGGCAGGTCGATGCGCCCGAGGGGGTGGGTCTTCTTTCCTAGCACGACTCCGTGGAACCCCCCGACGCTGGGTCGGAGCTGATCCCTCGAAATCCCCAGGAGGTCGAGAGTCTCGAGGTATATGACGTTGAGGCTCGAGCCCCCATCCATCAACACCTTGGAGAACCGTACGTCGACGATGACGGGGTCGACGACGAGGGGGTACGCCCCCGGATTTACGACATGGTCCGGATGGTCGTCACGGTCGAACGTGATCGGCTCATCGGACCAGTCGAGGTACCGGGGGCGTCGTGGCGGAGTGCAAAGATCTCCCGGCGCTCCTTCTTTCTCTCTCGAGCTGAGAGCCCAACGGTTGGGCCCCCGTAGATCATGAAGCAGTCGCGCACCAGGGGGAAACCCGCGTCCCCGTCGTCGTGTCGTTTGTTGTCCTTGCCCTTAGGCGTGTCCTCCTTCTTGTCGTCGAGCTTGGCGTAGAAGCCCTTCAGCAGTCGGCAGTCTTTTAGCTTGTGATTCACGCGGCCCTTGTGATAAGGGCAGGGGTCCTCAAGCATCTGGTCGAAAACACAGCCCCGTCAGGGGGGCCTCGAGGTTTCTTATGGTCGAGGGCGCCCATGAACACTTCTTCATCATCGTCTTCGTCGGCGTCGCGCTTCGCCTTTTGACCTTTGCTTTTGTTCTTCTTCTTTTTGTTGTTGTTGTTGTTGCGGTTCTTGGCGTCGTTGCCCTTGTTCGAGCCCTCCGGCGCGGTCACCGCCTTACCTTCATCCGTGGAGCGGCCAAAGAAGGCCCCCACTGCCTCGTCGCCCGAGGCAAAGCTGGTGACATGATCCATCAGGTCCTCGACCGTCCTAGGACGGTAGCGCCCTAGCTCATGAACCAGCTCTTGGCATCTCGTGCCCACGAGGAACGCTGAGATGACGTCCTCATCAGGTACGTGGGGGAGCTCGAGGCGCTGCTTCGAGAATCGCCGAGCGAAGTCGCGGAGGGGCTCGTCCGCTGCCTGCCTGCAACGCCGTAGATCCCAGGGGTTGCATGGGCGCACGCAAGTCCCCTTGAAATTCCCGTCGAAGACCCTGACTAGGTCGGCCCAGTCATGGATCCGATCCGGCGGGAGCCCCTCGAGCCACCAGCGGGCGGTGTCCGAGAGGTAAAGTGGGAGTTGGCGTATGATCACACGGTTGTCGCTCTTCGCTCCGCCCAGTTGGTAGCCTAGGCGGAAGTCCGAGAGCCAGAGCTTGGGCTCGACCTCCCCGTCATATTTCACGATGTTGGTCGGCGGTTGGAAGCGGTCGGGGAGGGTTGAGCTGCGGATGGCCCGGCTGAAGACTCTAGGGCCCGGGGGCTCGAGGGCTTGTCGGTCCTCGTCACTGTCGTAGCGCCTCCCTCGATGGGCTCTATAGCCACGCTCTTGGGCCCCTTGTCCTTGCGCCGGAGGTTGATGTCGTTGCGGGCGTCATTGGGGTCTCGAGGTGGCCGGTTGTCGACGATCCGCTCCCGGACTGGCCAAGCTCGAGAGGCGTCCGGCTGGTGGACGGACGTCTCACGCTCGTTGCGGGGCGTGTCTGCTGGTTTCCCCGAGGCCGCCGCGCGCCGTCGCGAGGCTGAGCTCTCGGCCTGCTGCACAGCGGCTGTCTCGAGGAGGTTCTTCATTTCCCCGAGCATGCGCCTGGCGTCAGGGTTGGAGACGGCGGGTAGGTCACGGAGCAGCATTGCTGCCGCCACCACGTTCTGCCCGGCTCGCGGGAAACGCACCTCGGGCGTGCTGGTGCCCCGTCCTCGAGGATCTGCCAGTGGACCTCTCGAGCGCGGCCACGAACACCGGCGCCTCGAGGCTGGGCTGGTTCCTGTGCTATAGTTTTCTCGAGTTGCAACAGGCGCTGTCGTTCCTCCTCAGCCTTGGCGATGGCCTCCCGCAGCTGCGCGAGCTGCGCCGCCCGGTCGTCGCCGTGCTGAGATGGTGCAGCCAGTGTCGGGGGTTCGTTCCTCCCCTGAACGCGTGATCCTCCGGCCGCAGCCACGTTTCCAGGCTCTTCGAGGTTGAGCGCCGGCCTGGTGTCGTCGTCGCCGTCGTCCACGACCCCCTCGAGCTGGAAGCACTCCCTGGTGGGGTCCCAAAGGTCAGGGTCGTGGTAGTCGTACTCATCGGAGTCGGAGCTGCTGATGCCGCGCCGCCCTGGCTCGTGCCGGGACTGCAGCTCGCGGTACCACTCCCCGAAGGTGGCTCGACGGCTCGTGAGAGGACGCGGTCGACGTGCGCGGGGTAGACGATCTCCAGGTCGGTGGTGGCTCGTAGGAGTATGCCCGGACACTCCTCCCGCTCTGCGGCCGCCCGGTCCTGACGGCGCTCGTCGAGGTGGTGGGCGTAAACAGCCGCGGAGTTGTTGAGGCCAAACGGGAACCGCTGGCGTCGAGCGCGGTACACCCCATGCGGGAGGAGGCCAGGTGGTATCGACGGGGCATGGCTCGGGGGCCTCTGGCCAGGCTCCCGGTCCGTGCGCGTGACGAACGCGAACTCACTGGGAGAGAGCGCGCGCGCCCTAGAAGTCTCCGGTCGCTCGCTGGGCAGGTTTCCTCTCGGGGGCTCTGCGCCGGCCGCGGGGAAGTGGGTGTACGCCGCGGGCACCGCCTGTGCCTGGCGACGATGGTGACGACGGCGCCGCTCACGAGGTGGCGACGCGTGGTGGTGCGGGCGACGCGTCGCGCCTCCCGCGCGGGGTGGCGTGACACGCCCTCCGCTCGGGCCCTCCGTGGAGAGCAGGGTCAGCTCGTTGCCGCTGCCGGTGGCCAGGAACTTGAGGCTCCCGAACCAGACGACGGCACCAACAGAGAACGAAAGAGTGGAAGAAGCCATCCAGGAAACAACGAGAAATCGACTCCGACACGCGAAGCCCCCTACCTGGCACGCCAACTGTCGGTGTTTCGAACCCGGGGGTATGATACCAACGAGTAAAATGATCGTGTGCTCTCTTCCTGGATGGTGATGCAAGATGACACAAGGATTTATCCTAGTTCGGGCAAAGAAGGCCCTACATCCAGCGGGGGGAGGATGTTCTTGTATTACTTGCACCTAAGTGCTTGTACAGGGGCGAATACAAGCTCAGTGAGCGTGGACCGGAGTCCGGACTCGTGTATGTGTGTGTGGACAAGCGTGTGCGTAACCGTGGACTCGCGCCTTGTCTCTTCTTGTCCCTCTCGCACGAAGGGCCCTGGCGTCCCCTTTTATAGAACAAGAGGAGGCCAGGGTTTACACAGGACTGACATGTACAGCGCTCGATATGGCGAAGGGTAGGAACTTTGTCTTGCCGAAGTCACTGTAGCCAATGTGGGTGTTGCTGTTGAGGCGTCCTTGATGCGTGGCCTCCATCCCGGGCGCGGATGTGGAGGCGTGGCCATGTGGAAGCCGTACAACAACCATCCCGGCACGTACAGGACACGGCGGGGTCCCTCCGGGTCTTGGGGTACCTGTCCTCCAATAGCGTGAAAGTAGTTAGGGCTCGAGGGGCGCGGAGCCGGCCTCGAGGTGGCACCTGCGGGGGCTCGAGTCCCCGCAGTTATGGACAAGCTCCAGGAAATCCGATTGAACAGCAGGTACCCGGGCCTCGAGATGTGGCTTGGACGTGCAACAGTGTAGGGTATGGTCGAACAGTGCTGTACTGGTGCCTTTTTGCCCATACTTGTGGTGAAAATGAGATTTGACTCTGCCCTGGTTCACTGTGGTACATGTCGGGCTGCTGAAGACGTGACTGGAGTAGGTGGACGCATTAAATGCGCGGTATGGGATTGGTATGGTCATCGGGGCTGGGGAGCAGGAAGCTTCCTCTTCGTGGAGGGCTTCGAAGGGTAGTGGAGCGCTCGCTCGAGGCCGGACGCGGAGGGCTCGGGTGAGCGGAGGTTGAGCTCTAGCTCGAGGCCTAGGGTGTGACGAGCCTCGAGGGATAGGCTATCGTGCTGGAGGGGCTCGAGGTCCCCGCGCGGGGTCCCGAGGAGCGGTGCACGGCTGCAGCGGGTTCGTGGCCTACGTGCCGGGGCTCGAGGGGTAGGCTACGAGGAGGCGATCAGTAAGGCTTTGGCGAGCCCTACGCTTTCTGGCGGTGGGCCAGCGTTGCAGGCCTCGAGGGGTCGGTTCTTTGGAAGGTTAGTCTAGCTGGGTTTATTAATTGGTGTTCTAGGTTTAACCTATTTGTCTTGCGTTGATTGGGGGTACCCCTTTGGTGTTCCCCCGACACCACCTCTTTTTCTTCTTGCTTCTTGTCATCACTCTTGCTATACTTGTTCTTGTTCTTCTTTTGTGGACAACCGGCGATGAAGTGATCATCCGCACCACACTCATAGCAATTTCTCTTCTTGGACTTCTTGAAGTATCCACCTTTGCCCTTCTTGTGCATCTTCTTTCTCATGAATCTTCTAAAGTTCTTCACAATAAGGGCCAACTCATCATCGGAATCTTCACTCCCTTCACTTGACGAGTCATCTCGAGCTTTGCTTCCTTCTTCTTGGTTAGCCTTGAGCGCCACTACTTTCTTGTTGCTTGCCTCGCGTTCTTCTATATCTTCATCATCCAAAACTTCATGATGCTTTATCTTGGCAAGCATCTCATGACATCCCATGCTCTCATAGTTAGGTCTCTCCATGATGATTGACGCAAGGTTCTTGTTCTTCTTTCTATATGCTCTCAATAGCTTTCTTGCAGCTGAGTTGTCATCCCACTTCTTGTCTTCGAGAGCTCTAATCTTGTTGATCAAGGTCATGAACCTATCAAACATTTGTTGAGTGGTTTCACCACTCCGGATAGCGAAGTTCTCAATCTTTCCTTGAAGGAGCTCTATGTTGCACTTCCTCACACTTACATCACCCTCATATGAAATCCGGAGAGTGTCCCAAATCAACTTGGCACTCTCCATTCCATGTACCTTGTTGCTTTCTTCAGGCTTGAGGCATGATAGGATCAATGATGTGGCTTGAACATTTTGTTGAAACTCAAACACATCATTGTCGGTGAACTCTTGACCTTCAACGTGACTTGGTCCGTTGTCAACAATCTCCCAAACTCTTGCGGCAAGAAGGTGTAGCTTCATCTTGTGTGCCCAATCATTGTAGTTGATTCCATCAAAGGCAGGTGTCTTGCCTAGATTGACGTTAGGCAGTTGAATGACTTTGCCCATTTGGCTATAGTCATATGGCACTCTTGTGAACTCGGTGTCTCTCTTGCCTTTCTCTCCATCCTCCTTCTTCTTGTCATCCTTGGGCGGCTGATTTTCACCGCTTCCGGATGCTTCGGCTTTGCTTTCCAAAGCTCGCCTCAAACTCTCCATCTCATCTTTCATCCTCTTAATCTCATCTTCATGCTTCTTTGCTTGATCTTGAATTACCTGAGCAGTAACCTGCTTGACAATCTCATCAAGCTGTTCTTGACTTATGGTAGACATGATTCTCCCTTACGCGGTGAAGCGCTAACACAAGGGTTAGGCTCCGATACCAATTGAAAGGACCGAATCAGCCTAGAGGGGGGGGTGAATAGGTGATTTTTGACTATCTGAAACTTCACAAACTATAAGATGTAGTTAGATAGCAACCAGAGAGGCCGGTTTGTTTGGGTAGGTACTACCGGGTGTGAAACACCGGTACTACCGACACAAACAAACGGCACAACCTTGATCCTAAAAGAAACTACAAATCCGATGAATGTAAGCTATGAAGATAATACAAGTTTCTAGCCTACTTTCCTAAGAATGATATATGGTAAATCTACTCTCACAAAACCTTGGTTGCTCTCCTTGATGTAGATCGAGCCTTCCCAACCTAAGAAAGAGATAGGGATAGGAAGAACACGAAGAACACAATAACAAGTGAAGTAGAGAAAATAGGGACAACAACAACAAGCACACAGGACACGCGATTTATCCCGAGGTTTGGCCAATCCACTAAGGAGTGCCTACTTCCTCGTTGTTGAGGTGACCACAAAGGTCGGAGTCTATTTCACCTCCTCGCCTCACTCAAGCAACCACAAAGGCTACGAGAGTATCTCTACTAGAAATCTCAGGGTAATACAAACGCTTCGGGGAGCCCTCACAAGTAAATCAATACGGGCTACCACGAAGAACACCTAATCGGCTAGAGCTCAAAGAGCTCAAGAGTAAAAAGACACAAAGCAAGCCGGCAAGATGGAAACCAAGTGCTCAAGTCGAAGATTGATGCTTCCCACTCTCGAATCTCACTTCCCTAGCTCAAATCTCGCAAGGGAATGAATCTAGGAGCAAAGGGGGAGAGAGAGGGGTGAGTCAATGCTTGGAGAGTGTTTGTCTCGAGTTAGGTTAGCAATAAGTGTATCGAGTGAGTGGGTGACCGTGAAAAGTGAAGAGGGGAGGCATTTATACTCCCTCAGTCCCGAGGCTGGTCGGTACCACCGACCAGTTCAAAACGGTCGAAAGAATCCAGATCTGACCAAACAAGCAACCACCGTCCTCACGTCGGTACCACCGCGGGCGGTAGTACCGAGGCTATGGCAGTACTACCGCCAGGCGAAATTGGCCACGAACAGAGAGCATCTCACAAAGGGACTTGGTCCCTCGGAAACTACCGCCCAAAGGTCGGTACCAGTCCGATCTCGGTGGTACCGAGGTTATGGCGGTACCACCGCCAGGCCAATTTTCAACTCAACACAGAGAGCTTCGCGAAACCAAGATACTATCGACCTCGGTCGGTACCACCGCGGGCGGTACTACCGAGGTTATGGCGGTACTACCAGCCAGGCCATTTTCAATTCTACACAGGGAGCTCTGCAAACTTGGTTACCACCAGCCTTGGATCCGGTAGCACCGGGGCGGTACTACCGAGGTAATGGCGGTACTACCGCCAGGCCAAATTCAGCGCGGACAGAGAGCCTTGCAAACTTGGAAACTACCGGCCATGGGTCGGTACAGCCAAGAGATTAAGACCGGTTCCGCTACTGGGCGACATCAGTGCCCGATGTCCGCAGGATCATCTCACAATTCAGTTACAAATCTTTTGAACATTTTGACAAATAACATCGGAGTAAATAGCGGAAGACTTAGATAACAATAGTTTTACAAACCAGGGTTCAACATAAAATCAAAGTGAAGTTATTACAGACCATAGTTCAAATAGATAGAGTTGGCAGAGTAGCATATGACAACAACTGAAGGGTAAAGATACTTCACCCAGCCCGAGGGTGAATAATCACTCATCGGCCTCATCGGCCTCTTCCTGAACAACCGTCACACAGCAGGGTCCAAGGCATACTGAGGAATCTGCCATACCTGCAACATGGGTAATAAAACCCTGAGTACAGAGGTACTCAACAAGACTTACCCGACTAAAGAAAAAGGGAGAAGACTCAGGAATGAAAGGCTTAGGGTAGTCAAGGTAAGGCTTAAGCAAGTTCAAGTATTTGCAGAAAAGCATTTTTTTGTAAATCTTATTTTATTTTGAAAGATTCAGTATTCCTCAAATCTTCATCATTCAAGATTCATTTTACATTTCAAAACATTCCTAGTTGAGAACCACTCTCCGTTGACAGTCAGTGGACCAAGTCTCCATAACCGAGGAGCAACGTTAATCCTGATAATAAATACTCAGCTGAGGATCCCTATCCCCCATGCATATGTAGCACCCAAGCTTGCATATGCCACTCGCTACCACGATTCCTCCAGATTGGGCCCGGTCCTACGCCACCGTAAGTACAGTACACCACTCCAATCCGGGACTCTAACCCCGTGGTACGCTACTTCCGCCATCTCTCCACTCCCAGTGCGACGGTTGTCGGTCCAATAATGGATTTCTCGGAGCCAGGCTTCCGTAGTATGTGAAAGTTTACAAGTTCTTGACCAGCAGGCCCCCATACGGATGGTCCCTACATTTTTCCGCCAGCGACAAGCACCTCGGGACTCTAACCCAAGAGTACAGGTCCTGTCGGTTTTTCAACCCTGTCCCGGTCGGTGTCAACGTGTTGAGTCCGACTACAACATGACGGCACGTACTAAGAACTCGGTGTCTCTTGCCTTTCTCTCCATCCTCCTTCTTCTTGTCATCCTTGGGCGGCTGATTTTCACCGCTTCGGTATGCTTCGGCTTTGCTTTCCAAAGCTGCCTCAAACTCTCCATCTCATCTTTCATCCTCTTAATCCATTCTTCATGCTCTTTGCTGATCTGAATTACCTGAGCAGTAACTGCTTGACAATCTATCAAGCTGTTCTGACTTATGGTTAGACAATGATTCTCCATTACGCGGTTGAAGCGCTAACACAAGGGTTAGGCTCCCGATACCAATGAAAGGACCGAATCAGCCTAGAGGGGGGGGTGAATAGGTGATTTTGACTATATGAAACTTCACAAACTATAAGATGTATGTGTTAGCTAGCAACCAGAGAGGCGGTTTGTTTGGGTAGGTTACTACCGGGTGTGAAAAACACGGTATACCGACACAAACAAACGGCACAAACTTGATCCTAAAAGAAATACAAATCCGATGAATGTAAGCTATGAAGATAAACAAGTTTAGCCTACTTCCTAAGAATGATATATGGTAACATCTACTCTCACAAAACCTTGGTTGCTCTCCTGATTGTAGATCGAGCCTTCCAAACTAAGAAAGAAAGAGATAGGGAAGGAAGAACACGAAGAACACAATAACAAGTGAAGTAGAGAAAATAGGGGAAACAACAAACAAGCACACAGGACACGCGATTTATCCCGAGGTGTTGGCAATCCACTAAGGAGTGCCTACTTCTCTGTTGAGGTGACCACAAAGGTCGGAAGTCTATTTCACTCCTCGCCTCACTCAAGCAACCAAAAGGCTACGAGAGTATCTCTACTAGAAATTTAGGGTAATACAACGCTTCGGGGACCTCACAAGTAAATCAAATACGGGCTACCACGAAGAACACTAATGGCTAGAGCTCAAAGAGCTCAAGAGTAAAAGACACAAAGCAAGCCGGCAAGATGGAAACCAAGTGATCAAGTCGAAGATTGATGCTTCCCACTCTCGAAATCTCACTATCCCATAGCTCAAATATCGACACAGGGATGAATAGGAGCAAGGGGGAGGAGAGGGTGAGGTCAATGGCTTGGGAGAGTGTTTTCTGAGTAGGTTAGCAATAAAGGTTATCGAGTGAGTGGGTGACCGTGGAAAAGTGAAGAGGGGAGGCATTTATACTCCCCAGTCCCGAAGGCGGTCGGTACCACCGACTCAGTTCCAAAAGCGTATCGAAAGAATCCAGATCTGACCAAAACAAGCAACAACGTCCTCACGCGCTAGGTCACCCGGGGCGGTAGTACCGCCGGGCATGGCAGGCAGTACCTACGCACAGCGGACATGGCTCACGAACAAAGAGCCTATCACAAAGGGACTTGGTCCTCGGAAACTAACGCCAAAAAGGGCCGGTACCTCCGAGCTCGGTGGTACCGAGTGGTTATGGCAGGTACACACGCAGGCAATTTCAACTCAAACACAGAGAGCTGCGCGAAACCAAGATAGAATCGACCTACGGTCACGGACCACCGCGGGCGGTGACTATACCGAGGGTATGGCGGTACTACCGCCAGGCCATTTTCAATTCTACAAAGGAGCTCTGCAAAATTGGTTACCACCAGCCTTGGACGGTTAGACACCGGGGGCGGTACTACCGGGGAGGGTAATGGCGGTTACTACAGCCAGGCCAAATTCAGCGCGGACAGAGCAGCCTTGCAAACTGGAAACTCCGGCCAGGGGTACGGTACAGCCAAGAGTTAAGACGGTTTCCGCTACTGGGCGAATCAGTTGCCGATGTCCGAAGGATCATCTCACATTCAGTACAATTTTGAACACTTTTGACAAAAACATTCGGAGTAAAAGCGGGAAGACTAGATAACAATCGTTTTACAAACCAGGGTTCAACATAAAATCAGTGAAGTTAGTTACAGACGACATAGTTCACTAGAAGAGTTGGCAGAGTAGGCAATATGGGACAACAATGAAGGGGTAAAGATACTCACCCAGCTCCGGGGTGAATAAACATCCATCGGCATCATCGGACTGTTCCTGAACAAACCGTCAAACAGCAGGGTCCAAGCATACTGAGGAATCGGCCATACCTGCAACATGGGGAAAAAAAACACTGAGTACAGAGGTACTCAACAACGACTTACCCGACTAAAGAAAAGGAGAAGAAGATTCTCAGGATGAAAGGCTTAGGGTAGTCAAGGTAAGGCTTAAGCAAGTTCACAGTATTTGACAGAGAAAAGAAACAATTTTTTTGTAATCTGATTTTATTTGAAAGATCAGTATGCCTCAAATCTTCATCATTCAAGATCATGTTAATTTCAAAAACATTCCTAGTTGAGAACACTTCCGTTGACGTCAGTGGACACAGTCTCCATGAACCGCGAGGAGAACGTCTAATCAGGATAATAATACTCAGCGTGAGGGATCCCTATCCACATGCATATGTAGCACCCAAGCTGATATGCCAATACGTCTACACGATTCCTCGCCAAGATTGGGCCCCGGTCCTACGCACTCCAAGGAAGTTTACAGGACACCACTCCAATCCGGGACTCTAACCCCACGTGGGGCTAGCATGCTAAACTTCCGCTCATACTCTCCACTCCCAGTGCGTAGGTTGTCGGTCACAATAAGGATTTTCGGAGCAGAGCTTTCGTTAGTATGTGAATAGTTACAAGTCTTGACCAGCAGAGGCCCCCCTACGATGTCCCTACATTTTTCCGCCAGCGACAAGCACCTCGGGACTCGAACCCAGAGGTACAGGTCTGTCGGTTTCAACCCTGTCCCGGTCTGGTGTTCAACTTTGAAGTCCCGGACTACAACATGACGGCAACCGTACGCGATAAGCTGGCGTGCAGCCGGGGCTCGGGCGCAAGCTCGGCCGGCAATGGCCACGCGGCGGCGGCGCGCTGGCACTGTAGGGGCCGAGAGCGAGGGTCAGCGCTCGCGTGCGGGCGCGGAGGGAACGGGAGACAGCGGCGGCAGGATAAGGGCGCGGGGAGCAGCCGTCTGCGCTGCAGGCGCAGCGCCGGCGCCATGGCCGGGCCCCCCCTCCCTCTGGCTCTACGGGAAGAAGAACAGTGTAGGGTCTAGGGTTTGACTTTTGGCTGGTTTCTGTATTTTGCAAATACTCTCAAAATTGAACTGTGCGACAAAAACTCAAAATACCAAAGTTGTTCAGAAAAATGAGATCTACAACTTTGTCAATATGAACATTTTCAAATTCCAAATAGTTTTTGAACTATAATTCAAAAACAGAAAAGGGGACACTTTTCAAATTTGATTCAAATCAAAATTACTTTGGATTTCAAACTGAAACTTGAAAATCTTTATATATGAAAGTTGTTCCATTTGTCAAAACCTACAACTTTGCTAATATACACTTTTTCTGAAACTCAATAGTTTTTGAATAATTTTTAAAACTGAAAAGGGGACAAAAACTGGAATTTGAATGAATTTGAAATTACTCAAATTTTATATAGAAACATGGAAATCTGTAAATACCAAAGTTGTTCTCTAGGTCAGATTCACAACTTGCTTTTGAACCAACTCAAAATTTTGAATTTTGAAAAAGTTATCAAAAAGGGAATAAATCCAGGATTTGGGATTTTAGGGTTTTGCAAAAGGAAACTCAAATCAAATCTGATTTTTGAACTTTGATCAAAGCAACAAACATCAGGGCACTAAATTTGAACAAGAATTACATAGAACTAGGCACAGAGGTGAAATTACCATTTTGCCCCTATAGGAAGAAGTGGGCTAATAAGGGTTTTTGCAATAGAGGTACATCACATAAAATGATACACTAAGCAAATGCATACACATGAAATCATGATCAAGATGATTAATGATGCTAATGATGATATGTCAAGTTAATTACATGCTTAAACACCAGAGGTGTTACAGCCTTCCCCCCTTAAAGAAATCTCGCCCCGAGATTCTGCGTCTTAAGAAAGGACAAAGAAGGGAAAAAGGCAAAACTTTACATAGACAGGGATTCGAGAAAGTCGGGATAGTTCTTTGCCAAGAAGTCTTCAGATTCCCAAGTAGCTTCTTCTTCAGAGTGCTGGTTCCACTGGATTTTGTACCACCTTGTGGTAGTTCTTCGAGTAACTCGATCTTTGTGATCCAACACGCGAACTGGATATTCCGAGTAGGATAGATCAGGCTCTAGCTCGACACCTTCAACTTCCACGACATGTTCTGGTACTCGGAGGCACTTCTTGAGTTGGGAGACATGGAAAACATTGTGGACAGCAGAGAGATGATCGGGCAACTTCAGCTTGTAAGCTACCTTGCCACAACATTCCAAAATCTCAAACGGACCAATGTAGCGGGGTGCTAACTTTCCCTTGACTCCAAAACGAGTGACTCCTTTGGTTGGTGAGACCTTGAGATATACGTAATCTCCAACTTGAAACTTCAGAGGTCGACGTCTCTTGTCAGCATAACTCTTTTGTCGGGATTGGGCAATCTTCATGTTCTCTTGTATCTGCTTGACTTTCTCTTCCATATCTTTAACCAGGTCAACTCCAAAGAATTCTCTTTCTCCGGGCTCAGACCAACTGAGGGGTGTACGACAACGACGACCGTACAGTGCTTCAAAGGGTGCCATTTTGATGCTTTCTTGATAACTGTTATTATATGAGAACTCTGCCAAGGGCAAACAGTCATCCCAAGTATCTGCGAAGGTGAGCACACATGCTCTCAACATATCCTCTAACACTTGGTTGACTCGCTCAGTTTGTCCATCTGTTTGTGGATGATATGCCTGTACTATGCAAGAGCTTGGTTCCAAGTGAGGTATGGAACGCTTTCCAGAACTTTGCGACAAACTGAGTACCACGATCAGAGATAATGGTCTTGGGTATTCCATGAAGCTTCACTATGTTGTTCTTGTACAAGGCGGCATACGTGGGGACGGCAGTAGCTGGTCTTGACTGGCAGAAAGTGAGCTTGTTTGGTGAGTCGGTCCACGATTACCCAAATGGAATCGAAATCCTTTCTGAGTCTTGGGTAAGTCCATTGATAAAATCCATGCTGATATCTTCCCACTTCCAGGCAGGTACAGATAAAGGCTGCAATTCTCCTCCAGGCTTCATGTGCACGGCTTTGACTTTCTGACAAGTATCACAGCGAGCGACATAGCGAGCGATTTCAATCTTCATCTTTGTCCACCAGAATCTCTGCCTTAGATCCTGGTACATCTTGTTGCTGCCGGGGTGGATGGAAAACCTAGACAGGTGTGCCTCATCAAGGATCAACTGTCTCAACTCAGGCACCTTGGGAACTACTAGACGGTTCTTGAACCAAACAACTCCTACATCATCGATCCTGAAACAATCAGCCTTACCGGTCTGGACCTTTTCGATGATGTGCTTGATTCCAGGGTTATCTTTCTGTGCAGCGATGACTTGTTCCTTGACCGATGTTTCTATCCTGACATTGTTCAGGCTTCCTTGCGGAACTATCTCAATACCCATCCTTTCAAGAGCATGGCACAAGGAAAGATCATAGGGCTTCGTCGTCAGACAGTTGCAGTATGACTTGCGACTGAGGGCATCGGCAACTACATTTGCCTTACCAGGATGGTAATGTACTTCGAGATCATAATCTTTAATCAACTCAAGCCATCTTCTCTGCCTCATGTTCAACTCTTCTTGAGTGAAGATATACTTCAGGCTCTTATGATCGGTGTACACATTGCAGGTACTGCCCAACAGATAATGACGCCATATCTTCAAAGCCATGCACCACTGCTGCTAACTCAAGGTCATGGGTTGGATATTCTCCTCATGTCGCCTAAGCTGCCGTGAGGCATAAGCGATCACTCGACCTTCTTGCATCAAAACACAGCCTAACCCAGTACCAGATGCATCACAGTAAACATCAAAGGGTTTCTCGATGTCTGGTTGAGCTAGGACTGGTGATGTAGTTAGTAGTTTCTTCAAGGCTTTGAAAAGCTTGCTCACAGGCTGTTGACCAAACAAAATCCACGGAATTCTTCAACAACTCTGTGATAGGCTTGGCAACTCTGGAGAAGTCTGGGATGAAACGACGATAGTATCCAGCCATTCCCATGAAGCTGCGAACTTCGCGGACAGTGGTAGGTGGCTTCCAATCCAAGATATCTGCCACTTTTCCAGGGTCAACTGACACACCTTCAGCGGACAGGACATGACCAAGGAATTGAATTCGATCTAGCCAGAATTCACATTTACTGAACTTGGCATACAGCTGGTGATCTCTGAGACGAGAGAGAACGACACGAAGATGCTTGGCATGATCTTCAGGAGTTCTTGAATAAACAAGGATGTCGTCAATGAACACGACTACAAATTTATCGAGCTCTGGCATGAACACAGAGTTCATGAGATACATGAAATGAGCGGGGGCATTGGTCAAGCCAAAAGACATGACCTAAGTACTCATATAGGCCGTATCTGGTGGTGAAAGCTGTTTTGGGAATATCTTCGGGACGAATTTTTATTTGGTGATAGCCAGATCTGAGGTCGATCTTGGAAAACACTCTGGCTCCAGATAACTGGTCAAACAGAAGATCAATGCGAGGCAAGGGATATTTATTTTTGATGGTGACCTCGTTGAGCGGGCGATAGTCAACGCACAGACGAAGGCTTTTGTCCTTCTTCTTCACAAAGATAGCAGGACAGCCCCAAGGAGATGAACTTGGGCGAATGAGACCCTTATCCAATAGCTCTTGCAATTGGATCTTCAGCTCTGGCCAACTCTCTGGGAGGCATTCGATAAGCTCTACGGGATATAGGAGCAGTCCCGGGCTTTAGCTCTATAGCAAACTCAACATCACGGTCGGGAGGCAGACCAGGTAAATCTTCTGGAAAGACATCAGGGAACTCGCAGACCACAGGGGATATCCCTGACTTCCGGATCATAGGGCGGTATTCAGCTGGGTGGTAGCTGGTTTCTGAAGGCATAGGAAGTTGGAGAAGGAGTTTGGAGGTACTGTTAGGAATATCCACTCTCACAACTCTATTCAAGATGTCTATCATGGCTTTATACTGACACATCCAATTCATGCCTAAGATGACATCTATCTCTTGATCGCGCAGTACTATCATGGTGGTAGGAAAGACATGTTTCCCCAACATTACTGGTATACTGCGGACCACTTCCTTAGTATTTATCCGCCCTCCAGGCGAAAGTATGCAGAAACTTTCTTTTAACTCCCCCATGGGCAACTCATGCTTGATGACAAAAGTGCGACTGATGAAGGAATGCGATGCACCAGAATCAAACAAGACGACTGCAGGATGATTGGCAACAGGGAACCTACCGAGCATGACGGGCTCTCCTTCTGGGATGTTACTGACGGTGGTGAAGTAGACTTGCCCGTGCTTCCTGACAAGCTTGCCCTTCTGGACGTGCTGCTGCGGTGCACGGTGCTGCTGCTGTGATCCTCCAGGGCCTTTCTGTGCATGCTGGGCATTCTTCTTGGGTTTTGGGCACTCGCGAGACCAGTGACCCACTTGGCCACAGTTGTAGCATGGATGGTTGTAAGCTGTTTGTGGGGTGGTGACACGAACACCGGGGGCGTTCGGCTGAGTGGCACTTTGCTGGTTGGCATTGTGGGTGGTGGCCGCGGTACGAACGACCACTTGCTGATGGGGGTATGGGGCACGGTTTTGGTGGTGGCTGGGGTGGTAGATGATTCTTGGGCGCTTATGGTTGCTGGAGAAACTGCTAGACCCAGCCTTCTTCTTCTTCTTCTCTTCCTGATACTGGCGGTTGCTTTCCTCGAAAGCAACAGCACGGTCAACGACATCATGGTAGGATCCGTTTAGGTTGTTGGACAGACCTCTGCGAATCTTAGGGTGCAGACCCCTGAGAAAACAATCTCTCTTCTTTTCCTCTGTGTTGACATAGTCGGAGGCATACTGGCTGAGGTGGTTGAATTGTCCTACGTACTGCATGACGGTGGAATCTTTCTGTTGCAGGGCCAAGAACTGATCCAACTTCATTTCATCAATCCCGAAGGGATGTGATGTGCTCTGAAAGCGGTGCGGAACTCTTCCCAGGTCAGCTGGTGACCTTCCGGCTGGGCCGCCAACAGGTTGGCGTACCAGGCACTTGCAGGACCACGGAGCTGCTGAGAAGCGAACCGAGGCTTCTGGATCTCCGTGCAGTGCAGTAACTGAACTTCTGTTCCATGGTGCGTAACCAGTCGTCAGCCTCGAGAGGTTCATCGGCCTTTGTGAAGACCGGCGGTCGTGTTTCAGTGAAGTCCACATAGGTTGTCTCTTGGTTTGTTGCGGCGACCACGGTTGCCGTTGTTCTGCTGCCCTTGATTCTGAGCCATCAGATTGGCAGCGGCGGCCAAGGCTGCAATGGCATCTGCTAGGGTAGCTGGTACAGGTGAGGGTTTGGGATGTTGGCATCATCAGAACCCCCAGCTCCGGTACGGGTGTTCACAGGCATCTGTATAAGCAACTCGGAACTCAGCATATATGGATAAAGGTTCTGAAACAACTTGATTGACAACTTCACTGATACAAAGATAGCTGGCTTGATAAAGATGACAACAGACTGATAAGGGAAAAGGTACGAAAGGAAAGATACATGCCAGACTTGGCAACAGACAGACTAACGCCCCCAAACCTAGTCTAAGGTTTTAGGTAAGCAGATGGTACAGACACAAGGAGTCTAGTCATCATCGATGAAGATCAACTCTTCGTCATCATCATCATCTTCGATGATAAGCTCAGGCTCTTCCTCCTCATCTTCATCTTCAACGTGGACATCTTCAGCAGGTTCCACTTCCTTATTCTGATCGGGCTCGTGTTCTACTTCAGGTTCCTCCACGACTCCGTCTTCGGGGTCCTCAACAACTGGTGGAATCACGGGGTGAAGCTGGTCGTGCAGCTGGTGTACTTCCTCATGAAGCATATCATTGAACTGCTCGATCTGGGCGGTGTACTGCTGCAGTCCATGGAGCTGGGCTCTGGTAACGTCCTCGCGGGTCCAAGCATCATTGCGCTGCTCGATAGCGCGAACCGTGTTCCGGTTGGCCTGCTCCAGGGAAGCTCGTGCCTCATAAAACTCCATGCGGGAAAGGTAGAAGTCATGCTCCATGTTCTCCATTTCAGCCTTCAGATTCTTGATTTCCTCCTTCAGCTGCTTGCGGGTGCGGCTGGGGAAAGCGACGACCATTGGAGGATTCTCCAGTCTCTTCTCCGGTGCGTGGCGCCAGCTGGTGACGCGGCACACCGTTCGGTCCAGTCGACTTGCGAGCAGTCCGCTTGATAAAGGCCATATCTGGACAAGAGGTTATAGATGAGAAAGGCTAGCAAGAAAAAGGTATAGGCACACTAACCCAACGAACTCTTTTATAAACTTAAGTGAATGTGACATGATGCATGAATCGTTCCTACGGAACAAGGCAATGCAACTACTAAGGTAAGGTACTAGGGCTTATACAAGTTGTCTTGCTACTAGTTGCCAAAGACAAGATGAGATGAGAGAAGCAATTTGGACTCAAACTAGTCAAGTTTAGTTTTTGTTAAAAACATTTTGAAGTTTTCGCAAAAAGATTGCGACGTCATAGTGAGATGCTCCGATACCACTCTGTAACGTAACGGCCCTAATCCCATGGCCCACTGATCACCGTCAACCACTGACAGTCGATCCGTACAGCCAAGAGATTAAGACCGGTTCCGCTACTGGGCTACATCAGTGCCCGATGTCCGCAGGATCATCTCACAATTCAGTTACAATCTCTCGAACATTTTGACAAATAACATCGGAGTAAATAGCGGAAGACTTAGATAACAATAGTTTTACAAACCAGGGTTCAACATAAAATTAAAGTGAAGTTATTACAGACCATAGTTCAAATAGGTAGAGTTGGCAGAGTAGCATATGACAACAACTGAAGGGTAAAGATACTTCACCCAGCCCGAGGGTGAATAATCACTCATCGGCCTCATCGGCCTCTTCATGAACAACAGTCACACAACAGGGTCCAAGGCATACTGAGGAATCTGCCATACCTGCAACATGGGTAATAAAACCCTGAGTACAAAGGTACTCAACCAGACTTACCCGACTAAAGAAAAAGGGAGAAGACTCAGGAATGAGAGGCTTAGGGTAGTCAAAGTAAGGCTTAAGCAAGATCAAGTATTTTGCAGAAAAGCATTTTTTTGTAAACCTTATTTTATTTTTTGAAAAAAAATTCAGTATTCCTCAATTCTTCATCATTCATGATTCATTTTACATTTCAAAACATTCCTAGTTGAGAACCACTCTCCGTTGACAGTCAGTGGACCAAGTCTCCATAACCGAGGAGCAACGTTAATCCGGATAAATAATACTCAGCTGAGGATCCCTATCCACACTGCATATGTAGCACCCAAGCTTGCATATGCCAACTCGTCTTCCACGATTCCTCCAAGATTGGGCCCGGTCCTACGCCACCCCGGAAGTACAGTACACCACTCCAATCCGGGACTCTAACCCACGTGGGTACATGCTACTTCCGCCATCTCTCCACTCCCAGTGCGCGGTTGTCGGTCCAATAATGGATTTCTCGGAGCCAGAGCTTTCCGTAGTATGTGAATAGTTACAAGTCTTGACCAGCAGGCCCCCATACGGATGGTCCCTACATTTTTCCGCCAGCGACAAGCACCTCGGGACTCTAACCCAAGAGTACAGGTCCTGTCGGTTTTTCAACCCTGTCCCGGTCGGTGTCAACTGTTGAGTCCCGGACTACAACATGACGGCACCGTACGCGCGGACAACCTCTTCACGACCATGACCACATGCTAGCTAGGCAAGCAGTCATCGAACGGGAAGTAAACCAAAATCCCATAAAGTTTCTTTCAGTGATCACACCTTTGAAATTGGCATTTTTATTGCAAAGTCTAATTCAATAAGCATTGCTAAGCATTTTTCAAATACTTTTGAAAAGCAGGCTTCGGGTGTATCAGTGGTCAAGGTGGATATGCATCAGTTAGGATATCACTCAACTCCTATAAACCTAATGCAATAATTTAACTCAAAAGCATTTAAGAAATCACTTTATAAATTCAAGGAAGGGTTGAATGCACCGGGGCTTGCCTTGTATGGCAAAAAGAGCAGACTCGGGGTAGGTATAGGCGTCGGAGCTCGGGGTCGCCTCGGGAACAGATCCTTCGGTGGCTACCTCGACTTCAGGTCCTTCTTCGTCAACTATACGGATGTAATGATGAATGCTCATGAGAATGATGATATGAACTTAAGGTGCAAGACAATTCCACTGATTCTAGATTACTCTTAAACAAGGCATAATCGAAATCTAGGTTGAGCATAAAAGGTAACCATTTCTTCCTTAAGCAATATTGATTAAACTAGCCCTTATTATAATTATCCTAAGCATCAACCAAACATAGCATCACAAACATCATAGACCAAAGGGTAGGGGTCTATGAACATCAATCAATCCAAAAATCACATCATCAAACACTTATTACCAACCCTAATCCATCTTTTCTATTTTCTTAATTTATTTAAAAGGTCATTTTATGAAGTTGCTCCAAAAATTACCAAATTAATCACATAAGTTCATTATGGTGTAGATAGATGGCAAAACAAATTTCATAATTTTTGGAAGTCATTAAGGTGCTCAATAAAATCAGACATTAATTAGCAAAAGGCACTATTTAACAATTAAAATAAAAGCTCAAAAATCAACTTGTTCCAAAAGACTTCAAAATTTTACCAGAGACTCAGAAAGGCATAACTAGCACATAAAAATTTATCTCCAGAATTTTGGAGTCATAGATCACTCTCCAAAAATACCAAAACCTCCATTTTTCAATTAAAAGGGGAATTTTACATTTTTAAATCTTTGCACAAAACTCAAGTTTCATATTTTTATAAAATACTCCAGAGCATAAAGAGTCTACCACAAAAATTTCAGAATTTTTGGATGCACACAGAAAATCATACAAAAAAGAGAAAACAGAACACTATTCACATCTCTCAGAAAAAGAGAAGAGCACTGTGCTCCTTCTAGGCCGGGCTCGACGAATCGCGGGGCTCGGTCGAGACGGAAGCGACAGCTTCGTCCGAGGCCTGGCCCGGAGGCTCGGGCGAGACGGAGAAGTAAGCCTCCGTCCGAGGCCTGACTCGGGCGAAGCGGAGAGCATGCGTCGCCGAGGCTTGGGCTCGGGCGAAGCGGAGTGGAAGCAGAGACCGGAGGCTCGGATGCTTACCACGGGTCGGAGGCAGGGCTCGAGGGTGAGGCTCGACTCGTTCTCGAGGGTGAGGCTCGACACGTTCTCGAGGGTGAGGCTCGACACGTTCTCGAGGGTGAGGCTCGACACGTTCTCGAGGGAGAAGACGACCGCGGCGGCGCTCCGGCGATCCGGCGGTCCTGCGCAACACACGAGACCGCAAGGGCCGGGTTAGAGTCGCGCGGGGCCAAGGAATACGACACGGGGGTCGGTGAGGGATGATCATGGCCGGAGGCGGCGAATTTCACGAACCCGAGCTCGCCGGGTTTCTGCCGGAGATGGGAACGGCGAGCTTACGTCGGGCGATTGAGGGCGGTAGAGATGCAATTGAAGGGTGGGAAAGCTTCACGAGCTCAAGGCGGAGCTTTCGGGCTAGATGGTGGAGCGGCGGAGTGTCTGGAGTGGGCTGGCCACGGTGGCGGAGGTGAGTGCGGAGCTCGGGGCTCCGGCGGGC
This sequence comes from Coix lacryma-jobi var. lacryma-jobi, assembly GCA_009763385.1. NCBI lineage: Eukaryota > Viridiplantae > Streptophyta > Magnoliopsida > Poales > Poaceae > Coix > Coix lacryma-jobi. Next base: position 301,861 of record CM019827.1, read on the forward strand.
TTATATAGCCGCGGCTAGGGGACGGTAGAGACCTCGGGGTTACGCGGGTAAGGTTTGCGGGGGCGTGCGCACTCGATTGCGCTCTGGCGGATAAGCTGGCGTGCAGCCGGGGCTCGGGCGCAAGCTCGGCCGGCAATGGCCACGCGGCGGCGGCGCGCTGGACACTGTAGGGGCCGAGAGCGAGGGTCAGCGCTCGCGTGCGGGCGCGGAGGGAACAGGGAGACAGCGGCGGCAGGATAAGGGCGCGCGGGGAGCAGCCGTATGCGCTGCAGGCGCAGCGCCGGCGCCATGGCCGGGCCCCCCCTCCCTCTGGCTCTACGGGAAGAAGAACAGTGTAGGGGCTAGGGTTTGACTTTTGGCTGGTTTCTGTATTTTGCAAATTACTCTCAAAAATTGAACTGTGAGACAAAAACTCAAAATACCAAAGTTGTTCAGAAAAATGAGATCTACAACTTTGTCAATATGCACATTTTCAAATTCCAAATAGTTTTTGAACTATATTCAAAAACAGAAAAGGGGACACTTTTCAAATTTAATTCAAATTAAAATTACTTTGGATTTCAAACTGAAACTTGAAAATCTTTATATATGAAAGTTGTCCCATTTGTCAAAACCTACAACTTTGCTAATATACACTTTTTCTGAAACTCAATAGTTTTTTGAATTAATTTTGAAAACTCAAAAAGGGACAAAAACTGGAGTTTGAATGAATTTGAAATTACTGCAAATTTTATATAGAAACTTTGAAATTTGTAAATACCAAAGTTGTTCCTATTGATCAGATTCACAACTTTGCTTTTTGAACCCACTCAAAATTTTGAATTTTCAAAAAGTTATCAAAAAAAGGAATAAATCCAGGATTTGGGATTTTAGGGTTTTGCAAAAGGAAATTCAAATCAAATCTGATTTTTGAACTTTGATCAAAGCAACAAACATCAGGGCACTAAATTTGAACAAGAATTACATAGAACTAGGCACAGAGGTGAAATTACCATTTTGCCCCTATAGGAAGAAGTGGGCTAATAAGGGTTTTTGCAATAGAGGTTCATCACATAAAATGATACACTAAGCAACTGCATACACATGAAATCATGATCAAGATGATTAATGATGCTAATGATGATATGTCAAGTTAATTACATGCTTAAACACCAGAGGTGTTACAGCCTTCCCCCCTTAAAGAAATCTCGCCCCGAGATTCTGCGTCTTAAGAAAGGACAAAGAAGGGAAAAAGGCAAAACTTTACATAGACAGGGATTCGAGAAAGTCGGGATAGTTCTTTGCCAAGAAGTCTTCAGATTCCCAAGTAGCTTCTTCTTCAGAGTGCTGGTTCCACTGGATTTTGTACCACCTTGTGGTAGTTCTTCGAGTAACTCGATCTTTGTGATCCAACACGCGAACTGGATATTCCGAGTAGGATAGATCAGGCTCTAGCTCGACACCTTCAACTTCCACGACATGTTCTGGTACTCGGAGGCACTTCTTGAGTTGGGAGACATGGAAAACATTGTGGACAGCAGAGAGATGATCGGGCAATTTCAGCTTGTAAGCTACCTTGCCACAACATTCCAAAATCTCAAACGGACCAATGTAGCGGGGTGCTAACTTTCCCTTGACTCCAAAACGAGTGACTCCTTTGGTTGGTGAGACCTTGAGATATACGTAATCTCCAACTTGAAACTTCAGAGGTCGACGTCTCTTGTCAGCATAACTCTTTTGTCGGGATTGGGCAATCTTCATGTTCTCTTGTATCTGCTTGACTTTCTCTTCCATATCTTTAACCAGGTCAACTCCAAAGAATTCTCTTTCTCCGGGCTCAGACCAACTGAGAGGTGTACGACAACGACGACCGTACAGTGCTTCAAAGGGTGCCATTTTGATGCTTTCTTGATAACTGTTATTATATGAGAATTCTGCCAAGGGCAAACAGTCATCCCAAGTATCTGCGAAGGTGAGCACACATGCTCTCAACATATCCTCTAACACTTGGTTGACTCGCTCAGTTTGTCCATCTGTTTGTGGATGATATGCTGTACTATGCAAGAGCTTGGTTCCAAGTGAGGTATGGAACGCTTTCCAGAACTTTGCGACAAACTGAGTACCACGATCAGAGATAATGGTCTTGGGTATTCCATGAAGCTTCACTATGTTGTTCTTGTACAAGGCGGCATACGTGGGGACGGCATAGCTGGTCTTGACTGGCAGAAAGTGAGCTTGTTTGGTGAGTCGGTCCACGATTACCCAAATGGAATCAAAACCTTTCTGAGTCTTGGGTAGTCCATTGACAAAATCCATGCTGATATCTTCCCACTTCCAGGCAGGTACAGATAAAGGCTGCAATTCTCCTCCAGGCTTCATGTGCACGGCTTTGATTTTCTGACAAGTATCACAGCGAGCGACATAGCGAGCGATTTCAATCTTCATCTTTGTCCACCAGTGTAACACCTCTGGTGTTTAAGCATGTAATTAACTTGACATATCATCATTAGCATCATTAATCATCTTGATCATGATTTCATGTGTATGCATTTGCTTAGTGTATCATTTTATGTGATGTACCTCTATTGCAAAAACCCTTATTAGCCCACTTCTTCCTATAGGGGCAAAATGGTAATTTCACCTCTGTGCCTAGTTCTTTGTAATTCTTGTTCAAATTTAGTGCCCTGATGTTTGTTGCTTTGATCAAAGTTCAAAAGTCAGATTTGATTTGATTTGATTTTCCTTTTGCAAAACCCTAAAATCCCAAATCCTGGATTTATTCCCTTTTTGATAACTTTTTCAAAATTCAAAATTTTGAGTTGGTTCAAAAAGCAAAGTTGTGAATCTGACCTAGAGGAACAACTTCGGTATTTACAGATTTCTATGTTTCTACATAAAATTTGAAGTAATTTCAAATTCATTCAAATTCCAGTTTTTGTCCCCTTTTCAGTTTTAAAAATTTATTCAAAAACTATTGAGTTTCAGAAAAAGTGTATATTAGCAAAGTTGTAGGTTTTGACAAATGGAACAACTTTCATATATAAAGATTTTCAAGTTTCAGTTTGAAATCCAAAGTAATTTTGATTTGAATCAAAGTTGAAAAATGTTCCCTTTTCTGTTTTGATTATAGTTCAAAAACTATTTGGAATTTGAAAATGTTGATATTGACAAAGTTGTAGATCTCATTTTCTGAACAACTTTGGTGTTTTGAGTTTTTGTCATACAGTTCAATTTTTGAGAGTAATTTGCAAAATACAGAGATCAGCCAAAAGTCAAACCCTAAGGCCTAGTACTGTTCGTCCCCTACCTCTAGCCGGCGCAGTGCAGAGGGGGCCCCGGCCGTGGCCGAGCCTCCGGCGCTGCGCGTGCCGCGTGCCTGGCTGCTCCCCACGCGCCACCAACCTGCCGCCGCTGTCCCCCTGTTCCCTCCGCGCCCGCACGCGAGCGCTGACCCTCGCTCTCGGCCCCTACAGTGTCCAGCGCGCCGCCGCCGCGTGGCCATTGCCGGCCGAGCTTGCGCCCGAGCCCCGGCTGCACGCCAGCTTATCCGCCAGAGCGCAATCGAGTGCGCACGCCCCCGCAAACCTTACCCGCGTAACCCCGAGCTCTCTACCGTCCCATAGCCGCGGCTATATAAGCCGCCGGAGCCCCGAGCTCCGCATTCAACCCCGCCACCGTGGTCAGCCCACTCCAGACACTCCGCCGCTCCACCATCTAGCCCGAAAGCTCCGCCTTGAGCTCGTGAAGCTTTCCCACCCTTCAATTTCACCTTCCCCGCCTCCTATCGCCCGGCGTAAGCTCGCCGTTCCCATCTCCGGCAGAAACCCGGCGAGCTCGGGTTCGTGAAATTCGCCGCCTCCGGCCATGATCATCCCTCACCGACCCCCGTGTCGTATTCCTTGGCCCCGCGCGACTCTAACCCGGCCCTTGTGGTCTCGTGTGTTGCGCAGGACCGCCGGATCGCCGGAGCGCCGCCGCGGTCGTCTTCTCCCTCGAGAACGTGTCGAGCCTCACCCTCGAGAACGTGCCGGGCCTCACCCTCGAGAACGAGTCGAGCCTCACCCTCGAGCCCTGCCTCCGACCCGTGGTAAGCATCCGAGCCTCCGGCCTCTGCTTCCACTCCGCTTCGCTCGAGCCTCCAAGTCACGCCTCGGGCAGAGGCTTGTTTTTCCGTCTCGCCCGAGCCCAAGCCTCGGCGAGCGCATGCTCTCCGCTTCGCCCGAGTCAGGCCTCGGACGGAGGCTTACTTCTCCGTCTCGCCCGAGCCTCCGGGCCAGGCCTCGGACGAGGCTGTCGCTTCCGTCTCGACCGAGCCCGTCTCGACCGAGCCCCGCGCGATTCGCCCGAGCCCCGCGATTCGCCGAGCCCGGCCTAGAAGGAGCACAGTGCTCTTCTCTTTTTCTGAGAGATGTGAATAGTGTTCTGTTTTCTCTTTTTTGTATGATTTTCTGTGTGCATCCAAAAATTCTGAAATTTTTGTGGTAGACTCTTTATGCTCTGGAGTATTTTATAAAAATATGAAACTTGAGTTTTGTGCAAAGATTTAAAAATGTAAAATTCCCCTTTTAATTGAAAAATGGAGGTTTTGGTATTTTTGGAGAGTGATCTTTAACTCCAAAATTCTGGAGATAAATTTTTATGTGCTAGTTATGCCTTTCTGAGTCTCTGGTAAAATTTTGAAGTCTTTTGGAACAAGTTGATTTTTGAGCATTTATTTTAATTCTTGAATAGTGCCTTTTGTTAATTAAATGTCTAGATTTAATTGAGCACCTTAATGACCTCCAAAAATTATGAAATTTGTTTGCCATATAGTTGTACTCTAATGAACTTGTGTGATTAATTTGGTAATTTTTGGAGCACCTTCATAAAATGACCTTTTTAAATAATTAAGAAAATAGAAAAGGTGATTAGAGTTAGCATTGAATGCCCTGTGAAGTGACTTTTGGGATTGCTTGATGTTCATAGACCCCTACCCTTTGGTCTATGATGTTTGTGATGCTATGTTGGTTGATGCTTAGGATAGTTATGATAAAGTCTAGTTTAATCAAATTTTGCTTAAGGAAGAAATGGTTACTTTTATGCTCAACCTAGATTTCGTTTATGCCTTGCCTTAGAGTAATCTAGTATCAGTGGTTTGTCTTGCACCTTAAGTCCATATCACCATTCTCATGAGCATTCATCATTGCATCCGTATAGTTGACGAAGAAGGCCCTGAAGTCGAGGTAGCCACCGAAGGATCTGTCCCCGAGGCAACCCCGAGCTCCGACACCTATACCTACCCCGAGTCTACTCTTTTTGCCGTCCAAGGCAAGCCCCGGTGCATTTAACCCTACCTTGCTTTTATAAATGCTTTCTTTAAATGTTTTGAGTTAAATTATTGCATTAGGTTGATAGGAGTTGAGTGAAATCCTATCTGATGCATTATCTACCTTGACCAATGATACACCCGATACCTGCTTTTCAAAAACTAGTTGCAAAAATGCTTAGCAATGCTATATGATAGATTTGCAATAAAAATGCCAATTTCAAAGGTGTGATCACTTAAGAATATTTATGGGAATTTCTGGTTTACTCCCACCATTGGCTAAGTATCTGATCCGTACCTAGTCAATGGGAAGGAGAGGTTGTCCTTGCGTACGGTGCCGTCATGTTGTAGTCCGGGACTCAACAGTTGACACCGACCGGGACAGGGTTGAAAAACTGACAGGACCTGTACTCTTGGGTTAGAGTCCCGAGGTGCTTGTCGCTGGCTGGAAAATTTAGGGACCACCTGTATGGGGGCCTGAGTGACTAAGACTTGCAACTATTCACATACTACGGAAAGCTTCGGCTCCGAGGAATCCTTGATTGGACCGACAACCGCGCACTGGGAGTGGAGAGATGGCGGAAGTAGCATGTACCCACGTGGGTTAGAGGCCCGGATTGGAGTGGTGTACTGTACTTCCGGGTGGCGTAGGACCGGGCCCAATCTTGGAGGAATCGTGGTAGACGAGTTGGCATATGCAAGCTTGGGTGCTACATATGCAGTGTGGATAGGGATCCTCAGCTGAGTATTATTTATCCGGATTAACGCTGCTCCTCGGTTATGGAGACTTAGTCACTGACTGTCAACAGGGAGTGGTTCTCAACTAGGTCTGTTTTGAAATGTAAAATGAATCATGAATGATTATGATGGAACAAGGAATACCGAATCTTTCAAAATAAAAATAAGGTTTACCAAAAATGCTTTTCTGCAAAATACTTGAACTTGCTTAAGCCTTACCTTGACTACCCTAAGCCTGCATTTCTGAGTCTTCTCCCTTTTCTTTAGTCGGGTAAGTCTTGTTGAGTACCTTTGTACTCAGGGTTCTTTTACCCATGTTGCAGGTATGGCAGACTCCTCAGTATGCCTCGGACCCTGCTGTGTGACTGTTGTTCAGGAAGAGGCCGACGAGGCCGATGAGTGATTATTCACCCTCGGGCTGGGTGATGTATCTTTATCTTTAGTTGTTGTCATCTGCTACCCTGCCAACTCTATTTGAACTATGGTCTGTAATAATTTCACTTTAAGTTTATGTTGAACACTGGTTTGTAAAACTATTGTTATTTAAGTCTTCCGCTATTTACTCCGATGTTATTTGTCAAAATGTTCAAGAGATTGTAACTGAATTGTGAGCTGATCCTGCGGACATCGGGCACTGATGTAGCCCAGTAGCGGAACCGGTCCTAACCTCTTGGCTGTACGGATCGACTGTCAGTGGTTGACGGTGATCAGTGGGCCATGGGATTAGAGCCGTTACGTTACAGAGTGGTATCAGGAGCATCTCACTATGACGTTGCAATCTTTTTGCGAAAACTTCAAAATGTTTTTTAACGAAACTAAACTTGACTATTTTGAGTCCAAATTGCTTCTCTCATCTCATCTTGTCTTTGGCAACTAGTAGCAAGACAACTTGTATAAGCCCTATGTACCTTACCTTAGTAGTTGCATTGCCTTGTTCCGTAGGAACGATTCATGCATCATGTCACATTCACTTAAGTTTATAAAAGAGTTCGTTGGGTTAGTAGTGCCTATACCTTTTTCTTGCTAGCCTTTCTCATCTATAACCTCTTGTCCAGATATGGCCATCATCAAGCGGACTGCCCGCAAGTCGACTGGACCGAACGGTGTGCCGCGTCACCAGCTGGCGCCTCGCACCGGAGAAGAGACTGGAGAATCCTCCAATGGTCGTCGCTTTCCCCGCCGCACCCGCAAGCAGCTGAAGGAGGAAATCAAGAATCTGAAGGCTGAAATGGAGAACATGGAGCATGACTTCTACCTTTCTCGCATGGAGTTTTATGAGGCACGAGCTTCCTTGGAACAGGCTAACCGGAACACGATTCGCGCTATCGAGCAGCGCAATGATGCTTGGACCCGCGAGGACGTGGTCCAGAGCCCAGCTCCATGGACTGCAGCAATACACCGCCCAGATCGAGCAGTACAATGATATGCTTCACGAGGAAGTGCATCAAGCTGCATGATCAACTCATCCCTTGATACCCCCGGTTATGGAAGACCCCGAAGACGGAGTCGTAGGAAGAACCTGAAGTGGAACACGAGCCCGATCAGAATGAGGAAGTGGAACCTGCTGAAGAT
>CM019827.1:309954-337392 GCA_009763385.1 Coix lacryma-jobi var. lacryma-jobi
GTTTATCCTTTGGTAAAATTTAATCAAGGTTGTCATCAATCACCAAAAAGGGGGAGTTTGAAAGTGCATGTTGCACTTAAGTGTGATTTTGGATGATTTGATGACAATGTTGATTAAAGATCTAATATGTTTGCTAAGTGTGACACAGGGAAATGATTATCTCACTATGTACTTGAAATGTAATGCAAAGCCAAAATGATGGATTGTTGTATGAAGATCATGTCACAAGCACAAAACAACAATGAGAATGATATTGATATAAAGGGTTATCGTATTGTGGGATAATCATAGTGCATTTATGTTTGCTAAGAAAGGATTCAAAATGAAGCATGGTTGAATGGCTTGAAATGGTGAAGATAGCAAGGAAAGAGTCTTTGAGGTACTAAGCAAGGGTGAAGGGCAAGCGACGGCTTGGCGGCCGAAGAACCTAGCTAGAGTGAAGAAGAAAGTACTTGCATTTAGTCGAAGGATCAATCAAGCTTGAAGATCGCATCTAGTGGAGAATCGACATTCCTAGCAACAATATTGATTGGAGTGACTTGGCACATTTGGAATTCCATTATATCACTTGAATGGAGTCAAGTCACATGCTCAAGATGGCTTTGCTTGAGGGATATCTACTTCTAAACATGACAAGCATTCCTTCCAATATAGAAAATGAAGAGAAGCGGCTTGGGTTCAAATGGAGATCAACTCAAGAGGTTTAAAATTCGTATTTCAATTTATCTTGAGTAAATAGGAAAGCCGTACTATTAAGAGGGATGCAACATATAGTAGATGATTCTTCATAAGTGCTCAGTCCAACCTAAGTGAGACATGAGAGAGCTAGAGCTAACTTTCAGCTGAGTGTTGCACTGTCTGTCCATACCGGGCATGTCCGGTATGCATACCGGACATGTCCGGTATGAGACCACAGCAGTGCGGCCATGCATCTCGCCCGAGCCTCTGCGCCAGGCCTCGGCCTCGGGCGCTCAAGCTCCGTCCCGCCCGAGCCAGGCCTCGGCCTCGGGCGCTCAAGCTCCGTCTCGCCCGAGCTTCTGCGCCAGGCCTCGGGCGCTCAAGTTCCGTCTCGCCCGAGGCCTCTGCGCCAGGCCTCGGCCTCGGGCGCTCAAGCTCCGTCCCGCCCGAGCCTGGCCTCGGCCTCGGGCGCTCAAGCTTCGTCCCGCCCGAGCCAGGCCTCGGCCTCGGGCGCTCAATCTCCGTTTCGCCCGAGCCACTAAACCTGGTGAAGGGAGTCCATACCGGACATGTCCGGTATTCATACCGGACATGTCCGGTATTTGCGGAGTTCTGTCTCGCAGCTTGTGTTCGGGCGGTTCAACCAACTCTTGCGTCGGTACAACCGACAGGTACTACCGGAGTAATGGCGGTACTACCGGTAGGCCAAAATTTGGCCCAACACAGAGAGGTTGCAAAACCCCCTCTTAACTGTCGGTACTACCGACCTGGTGATCGGTACTACCGAGATCTTTTCTTTTGGGGTTTGAAACGATGGTTGGTTAAGAGTGCTTCTCGCGCAGTCAAGTCATACCGGACATGTCCGGTATGCATACCGGACATGTCCGGTATTTGCGGATTTGTGGCTAACAGTATCTTTGTGATAGGCGGTACTACCGACGCTTGGGTCGGTACCACCGAGAGGTACCACCGGGGTTATAGCGGTACGACCGGTAGGTCAAAATTGGCTACTTCCAGAGAGGTTGTGAAAACCCCCTTTACAACTAGCGGTACTACCGACCTTGTGGTCGGTACTACCGAGATCTATTGGGAAGTTTGAAAGTTGGTCTGTTCAGTGTGTTCCTCACGCAGTAAAGTCATACCTGACATGTCCGGTATGCATACCGGACATGTCCGGTATGAGCTGGCTCAGCCAACGGCTAGAAAACGGCTAGTTTCGAATGTGGGCTTATAAATACCCCCAGACCTCCACCTTTGGAGGCTGCTGATTCTACTGGTTCCCACACTCATTCTTAGCCTTTCAAAACACTTTCCAACCCTCTCTTAGTGAGTGATTGTCCTCTAATTGCCAAATCCATTTGTGGGTTGAGAAAGATTCAAAATTAGAGAGCAAGCCACCTCTTGAGCACTTGTGCAAATTGTCGATCTTGTTGTGCGCATTCGTTACTCTTGGACTCTACGGTCCTAGACGGTTAGGCGTCGCCGTTGAGCACCCAAGAGATTTGTGAAGTGCCTCGGAAAGTTTGTAAAGGTTCGATCTCTCCTCAAAAGAGATCAACTAGTGGAAGGAGCATTGCGGGTGAAATAGACCGCGGCTAGAGTGACCCGTGGTGTCCTCTAGAGCCCACCTTTGTGGTAGCTCGCAGCCGGCTCAACGGAGAGTAGGACCCGAGGGGGTGCCGAACTTCGGTGAAACAAATAACGTGTCATTCCTTTGTGCTTTACTTTCGGCTATTTGTTATTCTTCGTTGTGCTAGTTGTTTTTGCAAGCAATCAGTTCTATATATACATCATACATAGTGATTGCAGGTTGTGTGAGAAATTAGGAGAAGAAAAGGAGCAGTCCCGCACAACCCGTGCATACCGGACTTGTCCGGTATTGATACCGGACATGTCCGGTATTTACTGACTGCGCTCAATTTGTTTAATCCTTGAGCTAATCTTTGTGGTGCAGGGTATTGCCTTCTAAGTGATTAATTTCTAGTCATATACTTTGTGTTTGTCTCTTAAGGGGTTGTTTTACTCCGATTGGGAATTTCCAAGTAATTGGAAACTCACATACTAATTGCTTCCGCATTATAAGTTGTAAATTTTCAGAAAAGCCTATTCACCCCCCCTCTAGGCGACACCTTAGGTCCTTTCAATTGGTATCAGAGCTTGGACTCACGTTTGAGCTTCACCGCTTGTGAGAACCGATGGATTCGCCTATGGAGACAAACGTGGTGCTTCTCCAAAATGATGGTTCAAACTTTCTATCTTGGTCATCTTATGTACTCAATGCATTTCGGGCTATTAGTCCCATTATTGAGCGTATTGTGGATGCAAGCATATCTCTTTCTATAGTTGATTGGAGTAACTATAAGAACTTGACAAAAGAGGAAGAGATATGTGTGCAACTCAATGCTCATGCGTGTTTGATCATGTTGAACTCATTGAGTGCAGAGGTTCTTAAGGAGGCTATCTACAACGGAGAATCTCCACCGGAGAGTGCTCATATCATTTGGACTAGACTTGCCCACTTGTATGGGAAGTCCAAATGTGATGAAGCATATGATTGTGATTCAATGGAAATGAAGTCCATTGAGTCATCATCATGTGAGGAAGCCTCAAGAAGCCTCAAGGAAGACGAGCCGGATCGAGGGCTGCCAGCTGCTGCTGCTCTGGACCCTGTCTGTCCATACCGGACATGTCCGGTATGGGTACCGGACATGTCCGGTATCAGCCCAGCAGACAGGGAGCTAGCAGCAGACAGCAACGACTCTCATGCTCGGTGGCGACCAAGTGATGAGTCAACCTCAGTAGCTCATGATACTCATCACTTGTGTCTCATGGCCAAGAAGAATAAGAAGAAAGCAACCAAGAAAGATCAAGAGAAGATTCTTGGTGAGATCAAGGAGAAGGCATCAAGAGATAATCAAGTGGAGAGCGATGAGGATGATGAAGATGATGAATCTCTTGATTATCTCAAGTATGAAGACAAGCTCTTGTTCGTCAACTTGTTGAAGAAAAATGAAGAGCTAGAGAAGGAGATGGAGGAACAAGAGCAATCCCTTCAAAATCAAGAAGAGTTCCTCATCTCCAAATTAGAAGAGCTAAAGGCATTAGAAGAAAGGTATGAAAAATTGTCAATTGAGCATGCCTTAGCTACTAACTCTCTCTCTAATGTGGAAAGGCTAGAGAAGGAGAATTACATGCTTAAGGCAAAAATGAGTGATCTCTCATATGAGCACATGTCCCTACAAGAGGACTTCACCCATCTCAAGTGCTCACATGAGAAGCTAGTGGAATCAAATGCTATGCTTGAGATTGCACATGAGGTTGTTATTGCTATGGTAAAATCTTCTCAATCTCACACTACTACACTCACTAGTGCACCATCTCAATTAAATGTTATTTGTGCTAATGAGTGTGCCTCTCAAGCAAGCCAATCTTCGATTGAGCAAACTCTTAAAGAAAATGCTAGGCTCATCGAAGAAGTGGGAAATCTAAAGAAGGATGTGATTAGATTGAAGGATGAGGAGAAAGCACAACCTTCTCAAGATAACCGTGATATCATGGTGAAGAAGCTTGAGAAGGGTTCAAACCTTGCTTCCTCCAAAATCCAACAATCTAGTCACTCCTCAAGTCATGAGAAAGCAACCAAGGGCAAGAAACAAAAGAAGAGATTATGCTATGGTTGCGGATTGTATGGACATGAGTGGGCTAAGTGTCCACACAAGACTTGGGCCGACAAATGTGAAGCGGCCGAACAAAAGGCATCAACCAAATTGTCCAAGCAAATGAAGAATGATGCACCAAGTCCTTGCCTCAAATGCAACAAGTTGGGTCACCTCACCAAGAGTTGCCCCACATACCAAGAGGCAAGGAAGATGGCTCAAGTTGCAATAAGAAGATGCTATGCATGCAATGAGCCGGGACACATGGTTGATGCATGTCCCAACAAGCAAGACAAGAGAAGAGCAAACAATGGGCGTATTTGCTATGCTTGTAGGAGAAAGGGGCATCTAAGCTATGATTGCCCAAATGGTATGTTTCCTAAGCCGAACACATTTGCAAATGATAATGTGCTTAGGAAGACTACAAAGGGACTTAGCACTAGTAAGGTGATGTGTTCACCGCATACTAGCTCTAAGGCCACTTGGGTGCCTAAGCACTTGTTGACTAACCTTGAAGGACCCAACAAAAGTTGGGTACCAAAATGTGCTTAGGATGTTGATGTAGGTACCAATGGTGAGATGTAGGCCTTCGGAGTGTTTGAGCAAGCAAAATGACATCTCAACTCAAACTATCAACATATGTTGTCAATATCATCCTATATGGTTGACCCGAAGATTTAGTGATGATTGTTTTCATTTTTACTCATCTACACCATTGTTGATAAGTGCCTAAAACTTAGTAATCAAATGAATTTAAGTTAACCTTATGATATTTGCCATTCGATGCTCTTAATGGCTCTCTAGCAGAGCATTATCTTTGATGAAGTGCAGGGAAGTGAAATAAACTAGAGCCAAAAGGAAATCTCAGAAGTGGCTGTTTACTGGTTCTGATTTGCAAATACCGGACTAGTCCGGTATCATACCGGACATGTCCGGTATGGCCAGGAAAAGCACAGCATCCTGATTTCAGTAGGATTTCTAAATCCTTGTGATCTAGTCCCATGCTCTAACTAAAGACCTGCACATTTGATCCACATTGATTGTTTGTAAGCTTTGCTTGGGCTTAATTCAATTCTTGGCAAAATTATGTGTCTAGGTCAAGGTGGAAAAGCATTCCCATTTTCTTAAAAGAAAAGTAAAGTGCTTTCACAAGTAATTCAAATAACTTGAGCACTTTGTAAAGGGGAGCTTAGTTTCTACCTTGAACCATTGTGATCTAACAATTACCTCTAAGTGATGTGATAGTTCTATGAATAAAAATGGTGATCACTTTGACAAAGGCATGATCACTTGACAAGTCAAGTCAACACGAAGATGATTATGCCATGATTACTCTTAGTGGAACAAATGTGAGCTCAAGGCCAAGGTATGTGTTTACATACATGCTATGTAAGTGCATACAGGATTCATAATGCTAGTATGTGCATTTAGGGTGGTTGAGCAAGTCAATTTGAAATTCTAACTCAACCTATCAACCTATTTTCATCATACTTGCTTATATGGTTGATCCGCTGGTAATCTAAGTCTGTCTTATCTATCTCTTCATCTTCACCATGACTTAGAGCACCGAAACTTGGTAGGATAGCCATCATTTCACCACTTATGCTCACATGTTCATTATTTGATTTATTTGTGAAAAGTTGGCTATGGAAAAACATCTTTGAATCATTCTCTGCACTGTCATGCCTACCGGACATGACCAGTATGACAGTGAGCTGCCTATCCTTGCCTACATGAGATTTGAGCTTAATTCTGCTTGTGTAATGCTAATTATCTTAACTCAGATCTCACATATTGTTATGTCACAAGTGATTTGTGCTTAGAATTTACTCTCTTATCATATATGGCAAATTACTTTGTGTTGGCCGAAGTTGAACTTTGACTCTCACATTCTTAATGGAATAAAAGTGCTTGGATAGAAATTCAAACACTTGAAGCACTAATTGAGGGGGAGCTCAATTTCAACTTTGTACCTTTTGTAGACTAATGAGGTTTATTTAGCATATGTCGTAGTTCATCTTGATCAAATTGACTTCTCTATGAGGACATGACTATTTGGCAATAAAGGTCAACTAAATCATCACCATGTCATGATTACGCTTAGTGGAATTTATGGACTCAAGGCAAAGGTATGTTTTAATATGTGCATTGAAAGTGCATAATAGGCCTATAATATGCTAGCGTGTGCACTTGTGTGTGATAGGATAGATATTTCCAAATTCCTTACTAGCATGAGTAGGAAGTGTGTTTTGGGAAAATATTTGACACTTGGTCTTTGTGACCTATCCATGACACTTGTGATTATTGTTCCCCTTGATTGTTTGATTGGCTAATTACAAGTGGCATGGACCTCTCTCAAGTCCTATATCTCTAAAGTAAATTATATTCCCTGATAATCCTCTTGTCAAAACGAATCATGGACATAAGGTTTCTCTATAATCTTTAGTGTGTTGAAAACCTTGGATTAAACATAGAGAAAAGAAAACTTGAGATTTGGACACAAGCACTCTTTGTGAAATCATATGAAGAGAAGAGAATAAAATATGATGGATTACATGTTCGAGGAAAGAAAGGGGTTTTGGATAAAAAGAAGCAAATCTGGAGCTGTTGGACATAATCTGCTAATATCGGACTTGTCCGGTATCCATACCGGACATGTCCGGTATAAGCAGAAAGTTTCTGGACTAAACCCGCAAATACCGGACTTGTCCGGTATCCATACCGGACTTGTCCGGTATGAGCGGGGGACATAAGGGCAGCGTACCCCTTCGGGCTCTCTCTCTCCCTCACTTCTGTTCTTCCCAAACCGGCCAAGCAAGGGGCCGAATCTCTCCTCCTTCGGCGACCTAGAGATCCCCCTTGAAAAAGTGAGAGAGGGAGAAGGATTTGGATAAGGATTGCATCAAAAGCAAGTGCCCGGTGTTGGATTTGGATTTTCCCCTCGTTTCCTCTCATCCCAAGGTATTTCAAATCCCGGACATGTCCGATCTATTCATCGCTATATCTTTCTCAAATTCCTTCGGTCAAGATGTTGGATTCATGGTCTAGAAGCAATGTATTAAGTTTGAGATGGTTTGGATTCGGATTGGGGGTGAACCGAGGGACCCTAAGAAGGGGATGCTGTGAACGTCCATACCGGACATGTCCGGTATGAGACCGGACATGTCCGGTTTTTCCCAGCAGAACAGAAAACCTTCTGTTTTTCTCGGTTCAGGCCCTCCATAGTTGATGTTAGGGATTGTATTGGATGTCTATAAGTGTGTTGTAAACCTAGTGATCAAGTTTGGTCTAGGTGCTTGCAATCCATGAGGCATTTAATCGTATCTCTATTAATTTAACTACTTTTGACAAATCCTATGAATATGCTTCTGAGACATCTTTGTGGATTGTTTGGTCACAGGGCAGCAGCTATGAGTGATAGAGTTGAACCTCGAACCAAGACGAGACATGATCCAGCAAGGGAAAGGCAGAAGAAGAGGAGGCAAGATTCTCACCCCGGCTTGTCAGTTGGAGGCAGCAGTGGCAGTGGGAGTGGTAGTGGTCGTGGGACTACTAGACCTCCAAGGGGAGGTGCCTCTAGTGCTCCTCAGCCGTTTGCAGCTCGTGATGACATAGAGGAAGAAGAGGAAGAGGAAGAAGTGGAAGAAGAGTTTGAAGAAGAAGAAGGAGAGGAAGAAGAATAAGAAGAGGAAGAGGAAGAAGATGCACCTCAGCAGCAGCAGGAGGGTTTGCACTTTGGGGCTCTTGCGATACGTCCTGCCGCCCTGATTCCTGCTTGGGTGGCTCGTGTGGACTATCGGGAGTCCGGTGGTACACAGAAGGCCAGGAGAGAGCGGAGGAGAGACCCCAGGGGTCAGGAGAGGAACATCTATGATTACAGGTTTCACACCTTGTTCCACATTGACTATTATGAGAAGGTGCTTCTGACCAGAAACCCTGTGATCATTAGAGCTCAGTACGTTGATTGGCAGCATGCTAGAGATCATCACCGTCCTTCAGTTGAGCATGCTATTGCTATTTGCCAGCAGACAGGCCTCTACCGTATTCTGGAGTTTCAGCATGATTGGTGTGATGAGGTGATAGCCCAGTTCTATGCCACCCTATATGTTGAGGAGTCTGACGAGATTGATGAGAAGCGCATGAACTGGATGACTGAGGGTGTCTGGTACTCTGTGTCTTATAGGGAGTTTGCAGGGTATCTTGGCTTTGACGAGGAGGATCTTCAGAGAGCTTGTATTCACGATGAGGTTGTGCTTCCTCCAGAGCAGCTTGGGTACATGTACCCACCACCTCTACCTGCTGGGGCAGTTGTAGGGAAGGTGAGAGGCATTCACCCTACCTATGGCTATCTCAACAGGATGCTCAGGGCCACTATAGATTGCAAGTCAGGAGACAGAGGGACACTTGCAGATTACACGAGGAACCTCCTGCACAGGTTAGCACCAGGAGCACAGCCTTTCAGTATCTTTGATTTCATCTGGTATGAGATCAAGAGAGTGGGAGAGAGGCCACTCAAGGGATGTGGATTCGCTCCTTATATTCAGCATATGATTGAGCAGCAGATTGGTGCCACTTTCACCTATGACCACTCTCACAGGCCCTTGAGGTTCCAGGCAGATCTTCTTGAGTCTCCTATACCTCCACCTAGACCAGGGGCAGTTCTAGCAGCAGCAGAGCCACAGCCAGAGGACCCAGTTGCAGGAGCAGCGGGAGGAGCAGCTGGAGCAGGCTCACCACAGCCACACACTCGTTCTCACTCCACCTCTGAGGGACGTGGCAGGCAGCGCTCTCTCTTGCGCAAGGTTCTTAGCAGTATTCTCGGTGTGTGCAAGGATGTCAATGTGATCAAGGCTCAGCAGCACCGTGAGAGGCAGGCTAGGAGAGAGGACTCGAGGACGCTGAAGATGCTTCACGAGCACTACAGGTTTCAGCCCCCGAGGTCCCCACCGTCAGATGATGAGACTGAGCAGCCTGAGACGTTTGAGCAGCAGCAGCAGAGGTATGAGAGGGAGTTTGACGACCTTTCAGTGCGTCAGAGACAGGGAGCAGAGACAGAGCAGCAGAGTCAGAGGCAGGGAGTAGAGGCTGAGCAGCAGCCCCACGACACTCTTCCTTCAGCTCCCAGGTTCTCCACAGACCCACTACTTCGTCCTAGCTCAGCTGAGGAGTTTGCTTCAGACGTGTGGGACAGCTTCCTTGGTGGTACCTACGGCTACCCTGACCCAGGACAGAGCTCTCGGCAGCCTGGGGACGACGACGAGTGACAGCCTTGCCTGCAGCCCTCCTTGTGTCATCTTTGAAATTCATGTTTACCTTTTTGGAGATAGATGACAAAGGGGGAGAGATAGTTGATTAGAGCTTCAGTCTTCATGTTATCTGTTATGTGTCTTGTATCTGGAGATTTGTACTGCAGGTGGTTTAGTTCTCAGAGTTTGAGCTTTATTGTAATATCATGAGTCATGTATGAGTTCTTTTGTGTATCCGATATCAGAGATATCTTTGTGATGAGACATGATCCTTATCTTGTAATATAATCTATCTTAGTGGTTGTGGACTTGAGAAATCTTTGTGTGAGTGCTATGTGTGTGATATGAGTAGTAATTTATTCTTCATAAGATCTTTACTTACTAGTGTGTTGCATATGTCTTGGTGTATTGTTTTTCATTTATTGACTTGTGTGATATATCTTGTCATATGCATCATGATCTATATTGCTCACACACTTGCATTTCTCGGATGCAATGATTTAGGGGGAGTTTCCAACTCACCTTAGTATGTGCAAATTGACATTTTGAGGTCCTTTATGAATTCAATTCATATTGCACATATTAAGGGGGAGCTCTTCATAAATCATTGAACCCATAAGCTTAATTGTTTATCCTTTGGTAAAATTTAATCAAGGTTGTCATCAATCACCAAAAAGGGGGAGTTTGAAAGTGCATGTTGCACTTAAGTGTGATTTTGGATGATTTGATGACAATGTTGATTAAAGATCTAATATGTTTGCTAAGTGTGACACAGGGAAATGATTATCTCACTATGTACTTGAAATGTAATGCAAAGCCAAAATGATGGATTGTTGTATGAAGATCATGTCACAAGCACAAAACAACAATGAGAATGATATTGATATAAAGGGTTATCGTATTGTGGGATAATCATAGTGCATTTATGTTTGCTAAGAAAGGATTCAAAATGAAGCATGGTTGAATGGCTTGAAATGGTGAAGATAGCAAGGAAAGAGTCTTTGAGGTACTAAGCAAGGGTGAAGGGCAAGCGACGGCTTGGCGGCCGAAGAACCTAGCTAGAGTGAAGAAGAAAGTACTTGCATTTAGTCGAAGGATCAATCAAGCTTGAAGATCGCATCTAGTGGAGAATCGACATTCCTAGCAACAATATTGATTGGAGTGACTTGGCACATTTGGAATTCCATTATATCACTTGAATGGAGTCAAGTCACATGCTCAAGATGGCTTTGCTTGAGGGATATCTACTTCTAAACATGACAAGCATTCCTTCCAATATAGAAAATGAAGAGAAGCGGCTTGGGTTCAAATGGAGATCAACTCAAGAGGTTTAAAATTCGTATTTCAATTTATCTTGAGTAAATAGGAAAGCCGTACTATTAAGAGGGATGCAACATATAGTAGATGATTCTTCATAAGTGCTCAATCCAACCTAAGTGAGACATGAGAGAGCTAGAGCTAACTTTCAGCTGAGTGTTGCACTGTCTGTCCATACCGGACATGTCCGGTATGAGACCACAGCAGTGCGGCCATGCGTCTCGCCCGAGCCTCTGCGCCAGGCCTCGGCCTCGGGCGCTCAAGCTCCGTCCCGCCCGAGCCAGGCCTCGGCCTCGGGCGCTCAAGCTCCGTCTCGCCCGAGCTTCTGCGCCAGGCCTCGGGCGCTCAAGTTCCGTCTCGCCCGAGCCTCTGCGCCAGGCCTCGGCCTCGGGCGCTCAAGCTCCGTCCCGCCCGAGCCTGGCCTCGGCCTCGGGCGCTCAAGCTTCGTCCCGCCCGAGCCAGGCCTCGGCCTCGGGCGCTCAATCTCCGTTTCGCCCGAGCCACTAAACCTGGTGAAGGGAGTCCATACCGGACATGTCCGGTAACATACCGGACATGTCCGGTATTTGCGGAGTTCTGTCTCGCAGCTTGTGTTCGGGCGGTTCAACCAACTCTTGCGTCGGTACAACCGACAGGTACTACCGGAGTAATGGCGGTACTACCGGTAGGCCAAAATTTGGCCCAACACAGAGAGGTTGCAAAACCCCCTCTTAACTGTCGGTACTACCGACCTGGTGATCGGTACTACCGAGATCTTTTCTTTTGGGGTTTGAAACGATGGTTGGTTAAGAGTGCTTCTCGCGCAGTCAAGTCATACCGGACATGTCCGGTATGCATACCGGACATGTCCGGTATTTGCGGATTTGTGGCTAACAGTATCTTTGTGATAGGCGGTACTACCGACGCTTGGGTCGGTACCACCGAGAGGTACCACCGGGGTTATAGCGGTACGACCGGTAGGTCAAAATTGGCTACTTCCAGAGAGGTTGTGAAAACCCCCTTTACAACTAGCGGTACTACCGACCTTGTGGTCGGTACTACCGAGATCTGTTGGGAAGTTTGAAAGTTGGTCTGTTCAGTGTGTTCCTCACGCAGTAAAGTCATACCGGACATGTCCGGTATGCATACCGGACATGTCCGGTATGAGCTGACTCAGCCAACGGCTAGAAAACGGCTAGTTTCGAATGTGGGCTTATAAATACCCCCAGACCTCCACCTTTGGAGGCTGCTGATTCTACTGGTTCCCACACTCATTCTTAGCCTTTCAAAACACTTTCCAACCCTCTCTTAGTGAGTGATTGTCCTCTAATTGCCAAATCCATTTGTGGGTTGAGAAAGATTCAAAATTTGAGAGCAAGCCACCTCTTGAGCACTTGTGCAAATTGTCGATCTTGTTGTGCGCATTCGTTACTCTTGGACTCTACGGTCCTAGACGGTTAGGCGTCGCCGTTGAGCACCCAAGAGATTTGTGAAGTGCCTCGGAAAGTTTGTAAAGGTTCGATCTCTCCTCAAAAGAGATCAACTAGTGGAAGGAGCATTGCGGGTGAAATAGACCGCGGCTAGAGTGACCCGTGGTGTCCTCTAGAGCCCACCTTTGTGGTAGCTCGCAGCCGGCTCAACGGAGAGTAGGACCCGAGGGGGTGCCGAACTTCGGTGAAACAAATAACGTGTCATTCCTTTGTGCTTTACTTTCGGCTATTTGTTATTCTTCGTTGTGCTAGTTGTTTTTGCAAGCAATCAGTTCTATATATACATCATACATAGTGACTGCAGGTTGTGTGAGAAATTGGAGAAGAAAAGGAGCAGTCCCGCACAACCCGTGCATACCGGACTTGTCCGGTATTGATACCGGACATGTCCGGTATTTACTGACTGCGCTCAATTTGTTTAATCCTTGAGCTAATCTTTGTGGTGCAGGGTATTGCCTTCTAAGTGATTAATTTCTAGTCATATACTTTGTGTTTGTCTCTTAAGGGGTTGTTTTACTCCGATTGGGAATTTCCAAGTAATTGGAAACTCACATACTAATTGCTTCCGCATTATAAGTTGTAAATTTTCAGAAAAGCCTATTCACCCCCCCTCTAGGCGACACCTTAGGTCCTTTCAACCAGCCTCGACATATCTTCGAGGTCATCTTCCCCGACGCTCCGACCACGCTTCCTCGCTATCGGGGCGGCGTGTCGACAACACCGATCTGATTGAATCCATCGATCGGGTCACGATAGTCATCGGTGACACTGTCTCTCTCGTAGATCTGATTAGAGATCTATCTCCGAGCACGACATCACCATACCTCTCATTCCGACCTCCAACCGCATCACAGTGATGATCGCCGTAATAAGGGGCGCTATGACGACCACAAGCGACGCTATGACGACCAGTAGGAAAGATTGAGGGCTGGACAATTCCATCACCATCGACAAGAAGACATCGTTGGCTTGGCTGATTAACTACGACGAGGATTACGAGAAGCTGCTCAACGACCCGTGCCCTACGCTCGCTCTGATCATCTACGAGCCAGAAGAGAGCCATCACGTCGTCGTCGAGCCAAAGACGAGCCACTGACGAGCCATCAAGCCACCGACGAGCCGACGAGCCACAAGCGAGCCATCACGTCGTCGTCATCGTCTCACCGCCATCCTCGCTGACCGCTCGTTGTTGACTCATCACTGTCCATGACGCCTCTTGAGTCTCATCGACTACTCCGTTCAGACGACAATCAAGCTAAGTATTATCTTTTACATCAATCAAATATTCCTTCTATCGTCATATATCTCTAGATATCTTTGTCTGCCTCCATGGTCACGCCAGATTCTTATCATGTGTCTCCGCAGTCACATTATTCTTTACAACGACTCTTCTTTATTTTTCACCATATATACCATCAAGAGGATGACATATGCGTCTTTCCGAATAGTCATGTTTACACTTGTGCTCTCCAGAGACATCCCTGTCTTCGACTCCTCCCTACACGTGAATGTAGCTCCACGCTCTGCGTTATGGGTGGTCGGCAATGGCTCCTCGGTGACGCCGGTCCTCTTACGCGTGCCTGGGCTCCGCGCCTCACGCTCTGAAGTTATCGGCTAGCCGGGGCTGGCGACCCAACTACAAACGAACTGCTCGGGGGCATTTTATTTAATGCTGAGCGTTCATACCAGCTGACTGACCGCTGAGCAGCATATGCTATTTCTTTAGCACTGATGTTTTCTCCATATTTTATTTGTACGTCATGTACTACCATTCTTCATGTTTATTTTACAGGATTCATGTTAGGTCTGCAGGCTAATTCTTTACGCTCGGGGACTGGGCCAGTCATAAAGGAAAGGAAGATTGTCGTTTGGACGGTCACATCACATGCTCGTCACCTGGCGCTCGGACTTCATCACCGACCAGCTGGCCGTACTCTTCGACGCTCATCGATGGCTACACCGAGAGCTCACCAGCTGAGCTGGGGACCCCTCAGTGCTCATCATCGTCGACCACCTGATCGGGTCACTCAGAGCTCATCACCTGGCGCTCGGACTTCATCATCGGCTAGCTGGCCGTACTCTTCTATGCTCATCGATGGCTACACCAAGAGCTCACCGGCTGAGCTGGGGACTCCTCGGTGCTCGGGATCGTCGACCACATGGTCGCTTCGGTCGGTGCTCGCCAACTGGCGCTCAGACTTCATCACCAACCAGCTGACCGTACTCTTCGACGCTCATCGATGGCTACACCGAGAGCTCACCAGCTGAGCTGGGGACTCCTCGGTGCTCGGGATCATCGACCACCTGGTCGCTTTGCTCGGTGCTCGCCACCTGGCGCTCGGACTTCATCACCGACCAACTGGCCATACTCTTCGACGCTCATCGATGGCTACACCGAGAGCTCACCAGCTGAGTTGAGGACTCCTCAGTGCTCGTCATCGTGGACCACCTGATCGGGTCACTCAGAGCTCATCACCTGGCGCTCGGACTTCATCGTCGACCACCTGGTCACTTCGCTCGGTGCTCACCACCTGGTGCTCGGAATTCATCATCGACCAGCTGGTCACTTCGCTCGGTGCTCACCACCTGGCGCTCGGACTTCGTCGCCGACCAGCTGATCGCTTCGCTCGGTGCTCACCACCTGGCGCTCGGACTTCATCGTCGACCAGCTGGCCGAACTCCTCGACGTTCATCGACGGCTACACTGAGGGGTCACCAGCTAACCTGGGGATTGGTCGGTGCTCGGACTCGTCGTCCGACAACCTGCTCGGATGACATACTGCTTTCACTACAATGGTTTTTCCTTTTTTATAAGTCTGCTACCAGATTTATTCTTCATCTTCTAGCAGCCTTGGGGACTACTGTGTATACATGGCGCTCGTCCACGCATTATATAAGTCTGATTATTCTCAAGACCGTGGCACCACGTGACTGAGTCACCTTTTGCCAGGCTCAGGGACTAGCTGTGGGGATATAGACCCAGAGTACCACACGATGGTACATGGTGTAAGTGCATCTAGCCCTTAGTGGGTTTTGGTGAACTGAGTAACAACATAATTAAAGGTCTAACAAGTTTGCTAAGTGTATCCAAGGTTCAACTAGAAATGCAAACTTGATGGTATTCCACATAGTGTTGAAATGAAGGCCAAAATTATGTATTATTGTATTGGAAGATCATGGAAACAATCTTGTTCAAGTAAAAGACAACAATGCAAATAGAGTTGATGATATGGCTTCTATGTTGTGGGATATCATGGCATCATGAGAAAGCAAGCATATTTGACAAATGACAAGTGAGACATAGATTGATGATTTTGGAATGGTCTCAACAATGGGTTGCTTTTCATGAGCAAGATGAGTTTGATAGTGAACTAGCTTTGATCAAGGTTGAAGAATGAATCAAGAATGCATAAGTGAGTTAATGTCAAGCAAAGGTCAATGACAAGGACTTAACTCATATTGGATATATGTCATCTCTACATTGGTTTGCTTGTATGGATAAATATTTGGAGAATCACTTTGCATTGATTTGATCAAGCTAGAAGTATGAAGATGGAGATTGAAGTGAGTGTTGAGTGTCAAGCCAAAATGGAGAGGATATAAGGAACCGTGAATTGGCTTGACCATATTAATGATGATCCATATATGTCTCTATGTGAGTCAAACTAAAGCTTGATTGATCTCAACATTCATATCTACAAGATGTTCAAGCAAGGATCACAATATTGAAGAAATGGTTTTCAATGGATGCTTAATATGATGTGACTTGAGTATGGCTTGGTAAGGTGAAGATAGCAAGGAAAGGACTTCGAGGTACTAAGCGAAAGTGAAGGTCAAGGAGACCGAGGTACTATGGCTAGGGTGAAGAAGAGAGTACTTGCATTGAGTCGAGGTACTAATCAAGCTATGAGGAGTCATATTGTGTTGACGTTCAGATCATTAGTGATAGTGACTTGAAGCCATGAAGTTGAACTCACATATGAGAGATGGTTCAAGTCACATGCTCAAGGGATGTTTGCTCGAAGAGATGAGATAGTTGCAATTAGTTGCAACCCCTATGAAGTGACATTGAGAAGAAATGGCATATGAAGATACTGAAGACTCAAGTGGTTAATTGTTTATATTCTCTTGTTCTTGAGTACAGGTATGTCGTACTATTAAGAGGGATTCTAGCACCCACAGTCAAATTGTGTTACCAATGCTCAATCTTTGCCAGAAAGATATACTTCCAGCCACCTTTCTAACCCCACAGGTTTCACCTTGATTTGACTCAATTGGTGTGGTCGGCAGTGCCGACCATTATGATCGGCAGTGCTGATCATAATCGAACCGTTTTGATCCAGACTATATATACCTTTCCAGAAAGCCCAAAACGGCCCAGTTACACCAGTGCTTCTTCCAGCTCGGGATCTGACCGTTTGAAGAGCTCCCCTCTCTCTCTCTCACTCCTCCATTGTTGCTCCCAAAGCTTTCAAGTGGATCTCCCATTCCAACCACTAAAACTTGAAAGAGAGGGCAGCAAAACTCGATTAGAGAGTAGATCCATTGATTCCCAAAGTCCCAAGAGCATTGGTTCACGTTTGGCCGGAGGTTCTAGGGTTTATTACTCTTGGAGCTTGCTCCTAGCCGGCTAGGCGTCGCCCTTGAGCTTGCCATTGATTGTGGCAGCCTAGGGAGGTTTGTAACCACCTTCTTGCAGCTAAGAAATCACCCCTCACCTCAAGAGTTCACTCTCTTGACTTGAGAACGAGGAAAGGGAAAACTTAAGTGGTGAGCTTGAGCCTTTGTGGCATACCTCAACAACGTGGACTTAGGCAAGCCTTTGTGGCGAGCTGAACCACGGGTTAAATCATTGTGTCACCTTGTGCTTTGGTTTACTTCTCGTTCTTGAAGTGGTTTCTAGGGTTAGGGTTTGATCTAGTGCTTTATACTTGTACTTTTGATTTCTGGCATATCTGTGAACTGTCTAACCCTGCAGGAAACTTATTCTCTGCCTGTGCAACATTTCTTCTCATACTCACGAAACTCCGTTTTACATTTTTCCAGGTCGGCAGTGCTGATCTCAGGATCGGCAGTGCTGATCTGCTTATTGATCGAATTGAGTTTTGAGTTTTGACAGGCCTATTCACCCCCCCTCTAGGCCTCCTAGGCGACATCAAGGTCCTTTCAATTGGTATCAGAGCCTGGGCTCTCAAATTCGGGCTTAACCGCCTTGAGAGACGATGTCGACAAGTGAGGAAGTATCTCTAGAACTTTTACTTTTAGATGGCTCAAATTATGCATCTTGGTCCGCTAGTGTGCTTACTGTTTTTAGGACCATGGGTCCTCATATCGAGCGGATTGTTGATGTGAGCATTTCACCTCCTAGTGATGATTTGACCTATCTATCTAAAGAGAAAGTGAAATGCTTACAACACAATGCTCAAGCCTCTAATGTCTTATTTAGTGCTTTGAGTGAAGATGTTTTTGATGCTGTCATATTTGGGGATGGTGAACCACTTGGTGATGCTCATATCATTTGGACCACGCTCAAAGAAAGATATGACAAGTCCAAATGTGATGAGAAGATGCCCGCATTGGAGGAATCACTTGAGGAGTGCTCAACTTCACCGATAAATGATGAGCCTCAAGTGATTCTCCCAAAAGGTCTAGCTGAACATGCCACAACCACTCTCTCACCAACATATGTGGACGGTAATGAAATGGTTGGTGAGAACAAGGATTATACATGTGGTGCTTCTACTTCCTATAGTTCCCGCGAGACTAACATTTTGAAGGAAGAAGAAGCTTGTGATCGGTGGAGGCCAAATGATGAATCCACTTCACCGGAGTGCTCGACTATTCATGCCACTTCTCATATATGTCTTATGACAAAGGGTAAGGAGGTAAAATCAAAAGCCAAACCTTCTCCACCTCCTAATGACATCTCTAGTAGTGATCTTAGTGATACCTCTAGTGATGATGAATCTAGTGATGAAGAGATAGACAATCTAACTAAGAACTTGGATAAAAAGACCAAACTCTTTATCACTAAGCTATTGGAGGAATTAGAGAGCGTTCAAGTCGAGCTAGCTACTAGAGATGATGATCTCATTGCACAAGAGAACATCTACATAGCTAGCAAGGAAGCTCTTGCAATAGAGAGAAGTGAGGTGGCTGCCTTGCGCAAGGTTTTGGCCAAAGAGCAAGAAAGCCATGCTATTACAAAGAATGAGAATGATGCACTCAAGCAAAAGTATTGTAGCTTGGATGAAAAGTACAAGGAGCTTGAGTTGCAATATAACATTCTTTGGGATAGCAACTCACATCCCTCTAAGGCAATGAATGAATCTACTCCCTCCATTAGTCAAGGTTGTGGAAAATGCTTTAATATTGATTTGAATATTTATGCCACTAACCTTGCTAATATGGAGGCTATGAGAAAAGAGATTGCTAGGCTCAATGAGATCATAGCAAAAGAGTGCATGGATGGCAAGACTCAAAACAGTGGCAAGAAGGTGGAAAATAGCTCTGAGTGTGCTCAGTCCATGATCAAGGGCAAGGTTGGTACAGATCAGCCTGCACAGATGTCAGCGCAGCAACCAACCAAATCAGCACTGCCACGCTTGGTCGGCAGTGCCAATGGTTTGGTCGGCAGTGCCGACCCCCACAAGAAAGGGAAGGCCACCAACCATGCCCCTGGTCAGAACAAGCCCAAGAAGATGGTGCCCAAGCAAAAGCAGGTTCCACAGAAGCCAAAAGAATCAATGTGGGTGACTCGAAACAAGGTGCAACATCAACAAAAGATGACTCTCATCACTTGCTTCAAGTGCAAGAAAGAGGGTCACCATGTAAGGGATTGTTGCTTGAAGAAAGAAGCGAAGGTCATGAGCAAAATTCAAGAGAAGAAAAAGTTGGCTCATGTCAAGTGCTCCAACATGGGACACAATGTCTCTATGTGTTCCAACAAGGTTGATGACCAAGTCACACTTCCAAACAAGAAGTCAAGAACAAACAAGAGGAAGTGTTATGGATGCAATGAGAGGGGTCATGAAATTGCATCATGTCCTTACATGAAGGATGAAGGTTTGACATCATCAAGAAAGAGGCTCATTAGCAAGGTAGCAAGCAAATTGCAAGAAAAGAAGGCTAAGAAGAACAAGACACGCCTATGCTACACTTGCAAGGGGAAGGGACACCTAAGCGTGGATTGTCCCATGGGTAACTCTCCTAAGCCTAACTTGTCAATTGATTCAAAATTGCTTAGGAGGCCCACAAATGACACTTATGCTAGAAAGGTGATTAGTTCACCACATGCTAGCACAAAGGCCATTTGGGTGCCTAAGTCTCTTGTGACTAACCTTAATGGACCCAACATAGTTTGGGTACCAAATTGTGCTTGATGAGTGTTGTAGGTACTTGAAGGTGATATGAGGCTTTGGGGTGCTTGAGCAAGTTGATTGAAAATTATTCACTCAAGCTATCAACCAATTCATATTGTCTTTTCTTATATGTTGATCCGAAGATGATTTGATGGAAATATTTAAAACTTCATATTCACCTATGTAACAAGTACCTAACCCTTGTAGGCTAGCCACTTGACTTGTGTAGTCTCTAGTAGTTCATAAATATGTGCTGTTTGTGAATTATTAGGAGTGGCTAGAGCATTTCAAGTTTAAATGAATCATTTGCCATATGATGCTTTCAATGGCTCTCTAGTAGAGCAAGATCTTGTTCATGTTGTAGGTAATGAGGATATACCTTATGAGGCAATGAAGTAATTGGCTATTGTTGATATTATACCACTAGAAATCCAAGCCACTTAATTGAAGGTTACTCAAGTTGCTGCTACAACAATTTCCGCTGACGTACTCGATGTAGAGGTGTTGGGGCACCCCTGCTGCAAATCAGTAGGGTGGTAGTGCTGCCCCTCCTACTGTAGCAACTCATTCCACTTTAATACATGGACAAAACCTACAACCTTCATATGAGCAAAGTGAAGATGAAGATACCACATCATCCATTATATTTCCAGAAGGGTGGTAACTTCTAAATCTCAAGTGCAATTTATTTCAAATCTTATCTCTTTGTGTCTTGTGTAGCCACTTAGGGAAATAAAGCACTTGAGGATATTTATTGGTTGTTGGTGATGAAAGAAAAGCAATGATTGGAATTAAATTGATCATTCACTCTAAGCAAGATACATGGCTTATGTTTCCTTTGTGGATTTCAAACCAAGAATGTCAAGAAAGACAAGAGTAAAGAATCAAGCTCAAGTAGAGACATTCATCACTCAAATCTCAAGAACTCTCTACTTGATGGACTCTTGTCATATGGTAGATTGGCAAATTCTTATTCACATCTTATGGCCATCTACATACTCAAATGGTTGTGAGTATCTCTTGGCTACCTATTAGGCTTATTTCGCACTCGGATATGGACATGTGTGTTTAATATTGATCCAACTTGTCATATCTGTGCAAGATGTTCATTTTTATGCATGTTAACTGCTGTGTAAGTTTCACTGTGATCTGGCTGTTGAAGCTTGGTCGGCAGTGCCGACCAGTGCAACAACAGTCAGACCTTGTTGTGCATGAACTGTCTTTTACATCATGTTTTATACTATGACACTATGTTTCTTGCACCCCACATCAGACATGGATGTAATGGGAGGCCCCAATCTCACTAGTATGTGAAAATTGACTTCTTATGTTAATTTGGAAATTCAAATTCCTATTCACATATTTAGGGGGAGTCTTCTACATCCATGACTCATAAATCTCAGCACCTTTATACATCCTTTTGTAAGCTCTATTTAGGTTGTCATCAACTAAAATAAGGGTGAGAGTGTGTTTCTCAAATGGAGTGTGCTATTATATCAATGTCATCAATCCAAAAACTATGCGATGTGTTCTCTCTAGCTTTTTGGAATTGCTTCATTTATGTTAGCCACTCACCATAATATGGCTTAAATCTGCCCCTTGGACTTAAGTGACCAACCATGCACATTCACATTTCCATTCCACTCAAAAGAATGTGCATGAGGCATTAAGGGAGATTTAGTCCATGTTATGAGGTTTCTCTATTTTGGTAGCCCACTTGCCTTCCACACATAAAGGGTTACTAAATGAGAAACTAGTGCTTGTGTTACTAATGCCCTCTTGTGTTTGAGCTTATTCATAGGAAATCAATAAGAAGAGGTTGTGCTTGTATAATTGGATAAATCACAAGACTAAAGGTTACTCTTCACCTAAAGTAAGATGAGGTCACTAGAAGCCAAAGAGATCAAAATTTGAGTTGAATTGATAAATCAAGTTTGAGGTTGAAATGGATGAGCTATATTGGAAGAATTCACAAGACTTCAATCATTGACAAGAGGACTGAATGGTAATGACATCTTGTGAGTGTTCTTAGCCAAAACCACCTCATTATTGGACAAGAAGGGAAGGATTGTGAAAAACATCAAATCTGTCTAGAAATCTGAAATTCTGGGTTTGTAGTCTTCAAGCATGGATTTGGATGTTCAAACGCTAATGAAATGACCTGAAACTTTGTGAGCATGCTATATACATCTAGTACTTGTTGCTGTACAGTTGGGATGCAGTTTGGTTTTGAAGAAAATCAGTTTCAGTTGAATTCTGTCAGCCTCAGCACCGCAGTTTCAGACTTAAGTAGTTTTGGTGGAAAATAGATTTGACTAATCAAATGGAGTCCAAATGGGCTGAAATTTTGATAGCAGTTAGAGGACTCATAGATGAACATTCCTATCAAATTTCATGGATATTGGATCAGTAGTTTGAGAGATATGATTTTTTCTTCAAGGAAGACAGAATCTGAAAATTACTGCATGAAGTTGAATTGCATTGCAACAACAAGTTTCATTTGGCTCTCGAGTTGGTCATGAAGAATCAGTGAAGATGAGAAGCATCAGTTTGGTCCAAAGGAGTTCAAATGAGAGAGAAGGACACATACAAGCATCCAAAGGAGTTGGAACCAAATTGCCAGTAGCAGCAAGAAGTTGCAGCTAGTTGGAACTAGAAGAAATCAGTTGCATGCTTTCAAATTCAGCAGCTGCAATAAATTGAAACCAGTTGTAATTGATTGAATTTAGCAGATACAAGCAGGGGAAATGAGTTAAAATGTAACACCCTAAAATTTATAATCTTGGAAATAGAGAGAAAATGTTTTATTATGTATTTTTGGTGCTCATGAGAATATAGGAGAAATAAAACTTTTCTTTGAATTAAAATATATCTTAGGGTAACAACATGTTTGAGCATACATGCTGGTGCATAATTTATTTTGTGATGAGTGGTTTGCTCCAAAGTTTGGCAAGATTTCAAATTCATTTTGAAAATGCTTTTGAAATGGTTGAAAACAAAAAGAAAAGGTTTTTCCTCTCTCTCCCTCACCCCTCTCCCCAATCTGGCCCGAAGGCCCAGTCGGCCTTGGCCCGCTCGCGCCCCTTCCCCCTTCTCCCATCAGCCGGCGGCCCAACTCCCCGCCTTATCCATATCTTCTCCTAAAATCAAATTCTTTGTTTTCTAGCTTAACCTTTCTGTTGGAGTCTCCCAAAAATCTTTTTCGCCTGCTCTAAAATATTCCTTGGTGCTCATCATTCATCATCATATCTCCAAAATCTTCTCGAGAAGTTTTCCAGCTTTTTCCGACACTTTTTCCTATTTTTCTGGGAGTATAATCTAATTTTTAGATGTCCCAAAATATCTTTTCATGAGCTCTAAATATTTTATTTGAGTTCCTCATGTCTCCAAATGTCTCTGAGAATTTTTCCTGAATTTTCGGAGCCATTGGAGTAATTTTTCCTGACTTAAATATCAATTCTAGACTTTTCTAGAATTATTTTAATCCAAAAATTAAATAATTTCGAAAATAATAAAATCTGTCTTTTTCCTCCCTCCCACAAAGCCCATGTGCAATAATTCTATTAAATTCAAAATATCAACGTCTTTATTTACTAATGGGCTTTTATATTTATTTAGGCCCATTAGTAAATGTGGAGGTGCAACGTCAATTAGCACCATATCGCTAGTTGACGCGGGGCATAGAGTTTTTCTCCCTATATATGTGTCCCATCCCTTGGCCAAAGCACACAATAACGGAAGCCCCTAGTTTGGGAGTCCGAAAATTTTGTTTGCTCTGTCAACGGCCGCCAAATTCTTCCCCAACTCCGGTTATCGATTTTTGGCTCTCGTTCATCCTCCACAAAAGCAACCTGCAGTCAATATTCATCGCCGACGTCCGTCAGCTCAAGTAAAATCTGATTTTCGTTTTTATTTATTTAATTTCGTAATTAAGTTCGCTGTATTTACAGCTTTGCCACTGATTTTATTTTCGCTATAAAATCTCCGTTTTAACTCCGTTTTGACCCGTTCAAGTTGCGTTAGGTTCGTAATTACATAATCTACATGTTTTTACAACTGTTAATCATATTTCCAACTTTTAAATTTCGAGTTTAGTTTTAATCTAATAATTTATTAAAGAAAACCTTGTTTAAATCATAACTCCTCCGTTATAGATCCGTTTTTAGTGGTTTTCGTGTCCACGCGTTCGTCTCGACGAGTAGAACAGTTTTATAAGCATTTTGTCCTTGTTTTATGTATTGGTGTACTGTTTTCTAATTTATTGCATGTTTTGCTTGTATGTTTGCTCCTGTGTGCCGATGTTTGTTGTGTACAGACGAAGAGTTGCAAGTGAACCTGCAAGAGCTTGACTTTAAAGACTGTGACCAACATCAACTCGAAGAAGGCAAGTGCAGGCACCCTTTGATCATGTTCTTTACCTATTCACCATTAATCACTAAGTGCATGCATGTGTCTAATTATGTGAACCCTAAGGATTATCCTAGTTTTCCATATCTTCCTTGTTACCTGGGTTTTATGATGGGTAGTAATGCTATGCTAAGCAACTTTGCTTGTTCTATAAATACTACATGATGATGATATATTAATGATGACTCAATGGATATGGAAGTATGCTTTAATGTGGAACTCAGTGACTCGGGCACATGGTATGGTATGGTGGTTATGGTAAGTTTGGCTTGTGGTTTGTGATTTGTGCTCGGGTCCGCCTTTTAGGACTGGCTCATGGAGCGACCACCCAGGATAACAGTGCAACCACGAGATGTTATATGGCTCTAACCGGGCTAATTAATTAGAGGATTCTAGTGTTGCGTTAACCGGGCGGCGCTACTGAGGGATGGCCCAAGAATGTGGTATGGACTTAGGGGTCCTCTGGTTGCTGCGGCTTCCAGTAGGAACTTTAGGTGGTTATCGCTCGCTAGATGAAACTTTGTAAAGGCCCGTGGTGAAACCTTGCCATGCACCTTGGAAGTGTAGTATGGGAGTCATGACCTTGGCATATGGGAATCACTGCTCGTTGGGAAAAGTGTGCAACCTCTGCAGAGTGTAAAACTGATATATCAACCGTGCTCACGGTTACGAGCGACCTGGACCCTCACATGATTAGTTTTGGACAGTTGGACTTATGGACATAAGATGATGGTTTCTCAGATGGAGGTGTTTACCTCGGTTGATGGTTACATTAATGGTGGTATTCTTCTTAACTAATGGGATGGGTTATCCTACACTCACTTATAGTAATCAGGTGCTAATAAAACTTGACCAACTAAAATGCATATCGCAGTTGAACAGTGTCAGCCTACCTTTGTTCAAGCCTTGCATGACATTTTATTTCCGCCTGTACTTGTTGAGTACGATATGTGCTCACCCTTGCTATTCCCCACAACCCTAGACGGTAGCCCAAGTTACCCAGAAGGTTAGTGGAGATGTCATGGAGTTTACCAGAAGACTATCAGTTGTGCTTGGCGTACGGTGCCCCCAGCCAACCGTCCCTGTGAAGATTGGAGCCTCAAGTGAAGATTAGTTTATGATCCGCTTTACTCTGATATATGTAAGTGTTATATAGCTATGTTACGTTATATAATAACATTGTTTCTGATATTCTATACTCTGTTGTTGTATGTGTGGACTTCCTGGGCACACATATGGCTATCCTGGTTTTGTTCTTAAAACTAGGTGTTACAGAATGGTATCAGAGCTGTGTTGACTGTAGGACGTATGCCAACTAGAAAATGATCGTTTATAGGATTCCAATTTGTTATACAACCCTTGTTCTTGATATCCTTTGTTTCTACTCTTGTTAATATTCCTTTCCTTGAACATTTGGCCTTCTCCTTGTCTAATTACCTTCAAGTCCTTGATTCTTGCTCCTACTCTATCTATCTTACGTTTCTTGCTTTTAGATCTAGTTCTCACCTTTGCTGCTACGTGACCTTAGGATGTCTAGAGCAACTGACCCCTTTAGGCTGTCCACCATAACACCAAGAGCGTTAGTTTGCGTTGAAGCATGTTTGGGTGTGCAAGTTTGTTTGTTTTTATGCTTTTGTATGATTTGCTTCTTTGTAATGAGTGTGATGTGTTGTGGGCAATGTTCACAACTACATCAAGTTGTTAGTTTAGTGTGTTGTTAGTTAGTTTGGGGGATCTTATCTTGTTCCTTGTTCCAAAATCTTTCTTCAAGCCTCTCATGTTGTTTCCCTCATCTTCTCAATCTTTCCTACTCATGTTTATCTCTCCACCTATGCTTACAAGTTCTTGGTTAAATCAGATGGTGAACACAAGAAGGCAGGCAAGCATGCAGAATGCTACCAACCAGAGCTCACAACCACCTTCTTCTCAATGCAACATGGAACAGTGGATGACGATGCAGACTCAACTCATGCAGTCAATGGTGCAAGTAGTGACCAACCTTCAGCAAAATAGTGTGCCACCAAGGGATAGTCATGCTGAGTTTATGAAAGGACAACCTCCAGTGTTTGCTCATGCTATTGATCCATTGGAGGCAGATGATTGGCTACATGCAGTAGAAAGGCAACTCAACCTAGCACAGTGCAATGATCTTGAGAAGGTGTTGTATGCATCAGGACAACTTCAGGGAGCAGCTCAAGATTGGTGGGAGTCATTCCAGTATGGACGTCCCAACAATGCTCCTGCTATCACTTGGGAGGAGTTCACTGAGAATTTCAGGTCCTATCATATTCCCGCAGGATTAGTAGAGCTTAAACAGGAAGAATTCAGAGCCTTGAAGCAAGGATCAATGTCTGTGGTTGAGTATCGTGATAAGTTTGCTCAGCTATCGCGTTATGCTCCAACAGATGTAGATGATGATGATAAGAAACAATATCGCTTTCTTAGAGGATTGTATGATGGTCTTCAACTCCAGCTCATGTCCAACAGCTATCCCAACTTCCAAGCACTTGTGGATCGTGCCATCATAGTTGATAATAAGCGCAAGGAAATGGATGCAAAGAAGAGAAAGCTTCGGGAGCAACCTCATAGACATACTCGTCCTCGCAGTGCCTCTCCACAAGCGAATCAGCTTCAGCCGGTACCTCAGATCAACGATAATGAGTATCGTCAGCAATCGCAAGAGCAACACACAAACTTGCAAGAACTCCATCATGTTACAGGAGTTGTCACTCCTGAAGCGGTTATGATCTCTGATACTCCCGTGTCGGCTACAACGACTAAGACTCCCAAGAAGACTAGAACCTCCAGCAGTCTATCAAAAATGGGTTGCTACCATTGCAAGCAAGAGGGACATCTCATGCGACAATGCCCAAAGAAGTATCCATATGTGTATGGTAACAAGAATCAGAATCAGAACCGTGTTCAAGCTCAGAATCAGAGGAATGAAATGCAACAGACTTATATGCGAGGCACAGTGAACAATATGACCATGGATGATGTCAGAAGTGATCCCGATGTGATACTCGGTATGTTCCTTGTCAACTCTATTCCAACATCAGTTCTTTTTGATTCAAAAGCTACACATTCCTTCATCAGTAAGCAATATGCCACAAGACATCATTTTCGTGCTTGTTACTATGAAGCACCCTCTGCTAGTTAGTTCACCTAGTGGAGAGATGAAAAGCCACCCTTATTTGTCCGAAAGTTAGTCTCAACATAAGGGGGGTAGAATTCCTAGCTAATCTGGTAATCTTGGAGACCTGAAGGCGTTGATGTGATCCTTGGAAGGGATTGGTTACCTATG
>CM019827.1:337892-378442 GCA_009763385.1 Coix lacryma-jobi var. lacryma-jobi
TCTGTGCTAGTTAGGGCTGACCTAAAAGCTTTTTGGTAGATCTGAGAAGAGGTACAACTTTGGTATTTACATTTTTCAAAGTTTCTTTGTACAAATTTCCAATTTTTTGAATCTATTCAAACCCTGGAAATGGTC
The DNA here is from genome assembly GCA_009763385.1 of Coix lacryma-jobi var. lacryma-jobi. Lineage (NCBI taxonomy): Eukaryota > Viridiplantae > Streptophyta > Magnoliopsida > Poales > Poaceae > Coix > Coix lacryma-jobi. The sequence continues at coordinate 338,028 of CM019827.1, forward strand.
CCTTTTTGATTCTAAACTTACATTTCAAAAATTATTTGAAATCTGAGTTTGAGGTTTACATAAAAGTTATAGAGAATTTCCAAAGGAACATTTTATACATTGACCATTTTCAAGTATTATTGCAAATCAAAAGTAATTTTGCTTCTAATACAAACCCTAAATCTGTCCCCTTTTCAAATTCTCATTTGATTTGGGTTTGAACTGTTTTGGTCAGTTTGACTTATTTCCATTTGAAATTAGCCGAGGTGTTAAAGCAAAGTTGTACAACTTTTCAACCTCTACATTTCTATGTTGGCAAAAACTTGAAGTGCAGTTTGGGTTTCAAAAGTAATTTTAAATCTTCAGAAAGGGGGAGAGCAAGGAACTAGGCAAAGGGAGGAACTGTCCATCAGCGCGCCAGCGAGCTGCGCCGCTCGGGCCGTGCTCGCGCTGGGTCGCAAATGCGTCGCGCCAGCGAGCTGCTTGGCCGCTGTGCGCAGTTCTTCCCGCCGCCGCCCTCTCCTTCGTCCTTCTTATACCACGAAAGCTCCTTGTTTCGCTTTCTCCTCTGTTCCTCGTCGTCGCCGTCGTTCCTCCGTCTTGCTACCGCCGCCACCTGAGCGCTCGTTCGCTCTTTCACCCAGTCACCCAGTGTTCTCGCGTCGTTGCGGAGCCATCGAGCTAGGTAGCAGCCTCGCTCACCCCCGCAGCCCGCCCGGCGTGGTCGTCGTCTTCTCTCCGGTCCCGAACATCTCCATCGACGCTGCCACCGTGGTCGCAGCTCGGAGCCCTATCGTCATCACCCTGAGCCCCGTTTTCTCTTCCTTATCTGTTGCTGCTGCTCTAGCACCATGTCGTTGACCTTGTCTCTCTCTGTCTCAGCCGGAACGGTCATCGCCGTGAGCCGCACCGCGGAGATCCGCCGCCGTCGTCGATCTCCGTTTCGGAGCCACGTCACTCGGGACCCCTAGCTCACTAGAGTCGTGGTGAGCCTCTGGTGCTGATGCGCTTGTTTTCGTTGGCTCTTGAGCTCCCATTGGCCGGCGTGCCGCCGCCGTGCCGCCGCGTCCGCTGTGTCGTCGTCGGGGTAGAGAGAGAGGTCGAGGGAGGAAGTTTGAAGGTTCAACGAGACCGTGGGGTGGCTGGGGTCAGTGGGAGTGGAAAGTGATGCGCGGGATCCAGACAGTTAGTGGGAAGCCTCACCGTCGTCGAGACCTCGCCGGTGTAAGGTTGGAGGCCGGTCAACGCGGTGCGTGTTCGGTCAAAGCTTTTGGCTGCCAGCCTCGGGCGAGCCGGGGAAGGTCTCGGGCGAGACGGAGGAGGAGTCGAGGCTACCGGGCGCAGGTCTCGGCGGAAGAGAGGAGGAGTCGCGGCTACCGGGCGCTGTTCTGGGCGAGCCCGAAGAAGCCTCGGCGAGGGCGGAGAAGGCCTCGGGCGAGGCGGTGCGGAGAACTGCTAGCCTCGGCCGAGACGGAGATCCGTTGCCTCGGCGCGAGCGGTGATCAGAGACGCTGGCACATAGAGTCCGGCTGTCTAATGCCGTAGCCGGAGATGGGCCGTTTGGCAGTTTCGGCCGCATCAGGTTTGTTGTTTCCAAACGTTTTAATCTTTTTCCTGTTATGCATAGTAATCTAGTGTTGTTTATTTTGTATAATTAATCTGTTGAGCCAAAAATTATGAAAATTTTTGTGCATGTTCTATGATATGTGTAGTTTTTAGAAAAATAATTATCATGTATTCTGTATTATGTTTTACAGTAAGTTTTATGCCTTTAATTCTTAAATAAGCCTTCAATGATTTTTATAAATCAAGTGTAACTCCAAAATGCTGAAATTTATGTTGTGACTTAATGACATCATACCATCTGTGTACAGTTTGACTTTTAAAATGTTAATGCACAACTTATTTTTTCGGCTCAATTAAAATTGCTTCTTTGTGGTTAAATAATGTAAAACATAAATCCCAAGTCTTTTGAGTAGTTTTTAAAAGTTTAAGATAAGTAAATTATCTACTGATCTGGTGATGTAGAATAGAGTCCACTCTTTGTAACCATGTATGTTTATAAGTTTGTTTGTTGGTTTGCAACTTTACCGTGGAGGCAATTGTTGCAAGTCAAGTGTAATTTCCATCTTACCCTGATCATGACATGAGCATCTCATTAAGCATATGCTATTTTATTCGGTAGCTTCGGAAGTGTTTTAGTGTCCAGGCGAGTTTGATCTCAAAAGTTCAGAGTGTCATTTGACCCCAGTTATCCGGAGTTCCAGATTCCCCGATCACGAAGGCAAGCCCCGTTTTTTGAGTTAACTGGAAAGGGTTAATTAACTTATATAGAAATTAATGATCTCTTTCCCATTTTTAAGCTAAATAAACTTTGTAGCCTTTTGGATTGTTAAACCTGGATTCATGCCTTTACATGACTCTAGTCAAAAGGGAATGAACACAAGTTACTTCATAATGACATTCCAAAATAGGATTTTGAGCTACCTCACAAGCAATAACAAAATGCTCACACATTAAGAATTAAACTCATTTTAGTGGATGCATCTCAAGTGAGCTAGCATATAATGCTATGGAATGGAATGCTTATGATGGCATGACAATATTTTATTTATGTAAACACCTGAGGTGTTACATCGGGATTGCTTGATTTGCAACCTGAGGAAAAATGTCAACTCGCCCATCATGCTCATCTCAAACTCCCTGCTCATAGTGTCTGCAAACTTGGCAACCAAAGCGTGAGAAGAACCACCGAAAATGATATCATCCACGTAAATCTGGACCAAGAGAGTGTCATTGCCTTGCTTGAGGAGAAAAAGAGTTTTATCCACACATCCCATTTTAAAACCCTTAGCAAGCAAAAAGGTTTTCAACCTATCATACCAGGCTCTAGGGGCTTGTTTCAAACCATACCAAGCTTTGTGAAGTTTAAAAACATGGTTTGGAAACTTGGGATTTTCGAAACCGGGGGGTTGTCTCACATACACTTCCTCTTCTATGTAGCCATTTAGGAAGGCACTCTTGACATCCATTTGAAAATGTTTGAAACCTTTGGATGCAGCAAAAGCCAAGAGAATCCTAATTGCCTCCAAACGAGCTACAGGAGCAAAAGTCTCCTCATAGTCTATCCCCTCCTTTTGACTATACCCCTGGGCAACTAGTCTGGCCTTGTTTCTCACAACATGGCCATCCTCTCCTTGTTTGTTTTTGAAAACCCATTTTGTTCCAATAGGGTGACACTCAGGAGGAAGAGGAACCAAAACCTAAACCCGATTTCTCTCAAAATTTTCCAACTCCTCATGCATGGCATTGACCCAATCTGGATCAGATAAAGCGTGTCCAACATCTCGGGGTTCAAAATCAGCAACAAATGCAGAATGAGCAAAGTGAGAGATTTGTTGTGACCTTGACCGAGTGACACGTTCGCCGATGCTGCCGATCATCTGTTGAGGCGGGTGTTGGCGCTGGATGTGTCGTGGCGCCTCCCGAACTGATGTAGCCTCCCCCTCAACAGCAGCTGGCGCCTCCTCGGGTACAAAGGGTACCGCTTGAGGTGGCGGATCCCACGGCCCCCAAGATGAAGAAGTGTCGGGGCCGTGAGTCATAGTAGAAGCCGCTCTTTGTGGCACAGCAGGTGGAGGTGGTGTTGGGTCGTCCATCCCTTCAGCACCTTCTTCCTCATCATCAAAGAGAGGCTCACCAACCTCATGATCACCTGCACGCTCAAAACGAGAAGAAGGACAAACCATGGTCTCATCGAAGGTGACATCAGATGTCTCCATGACTCGGTTAGTGTCAAGGTTAAGTACACGATAAGAGCGAGTATGAGTGCCATAACCCAAAAACACACCATCAGAAGAGCGAGACTCGAATTTGTCCAGGTTGCCTTTCTTAAGTATAAAACAGTGGCAACCAAAGACTCTAAAATAACTCACCTTGGGCAGTTTTCCAAAACGCAACTCATAAGAAGTCTTTTTCAAGAAAGCTCGGAGAAAAATGTGATTGGAGATGTAACATGTAGTGCTCATTGCTTCGGCCCAATATCGCCTAGGAGTCCTATGCTCATCGAGCATCGTCCTGGCCATCTCTATAAGGGTCCGATTCTTCCTCTCTACAACACCATTCTGTGGCGGTGTGTAGGGGGAAGAAAACTGATGCTCTAAGCCCAAAGAGTTACAAAACTTCTCAAAATCCGAATTCTTGAATTCGGAACCATTATCACTCCTAATAGCTCGCATCGAGTTCAAAGGGAACTCGTTCTGAAGACGCAAAATCAGATTGCGAGCAAAGGAGAAAGTCTCGGTCTTCTCAGCTAAAAAGAAGACCCACGAATATCTCGAAAAGTCATCAACAACAACAAGCACATACCACTTCCCCCCGACCGAGCTCCGAAGGACCGAGAAAGCACTAGCAAGGCGACCAGAGGGGGGGGGGGTGAATGGGAGCCAACAAAATTTCTCTCAAAACTTTGGCCAAATGTCCCAAGATCAACCCCCGAAAGCTACGACCGAAACCGTGATGCCCACGACCCTTGGAAGAGGGTGGATGATCCCTAGGATCACAACGAGGCACCACAAAGCGATAGCGAACCAAACACCAAAAGCTCCGGCACAAGTTCGACCCTTGAGAACCGAGTCCCGAACGTAGATAGACGGCTACGTCGAGAAATCCCCAAATACCGATGCTAACAAGTAGCAAAGATACCTAGAGAGGTTCCTTGGTCAACTCTAGGGCCAAACGAGAAGTCCGGAAACCAAGCGAACAAGTCGGGAGACCAAATGCACTAAACCGGAGGCTACAACAGGATCCCGGACTGTCCGCCGGTACGGTCGCGGACTGTCTGCCCAGTGGCGGACTATCCGGGCTCAGGTCGCGGACTGTCCGCCGGCCAAAAGAGCAAAACCGCACTGCTGCTGAAGTCCCCTGGATAGTTCCCGGACTGTCCGCGAAAACCAACGGCGGACTGTCCGCTGGTCAAACTTCGGCACTGTTCACCGAGACACGCAGCCACTGCTCGGCTGAGTCCCGACGCGCGGACTATCCGCCGGTCAAACCGCGGACTGTCCGCGAACGTGCAGAGAGGGCGATTTTAGTCGCCTTCTCCCCGAATCTCTCCAAATTTGATCCAAATCAAAATCCCACGTTCCCAAACTTGGAGAAGATGATCATGGGGTAGTTAGAAGACTATCCCCAAGAAATCATCCGCTCAAATCGATTCAATCATCGGGAAATCGAAAAGGGAAGATCAAGAACGAAAAAGCGCCATGAAAACGAAATCAACCCGATCTACTTGTTCGTGAGGAGCTAGATGAATTCCTTCGGTGGAAATGATCTCCTCTCTATAAAGAACAAGTTGATTCAAACGGATTTTGCAAAGACGCACTAGAGTGGGAGATTGAGCGACGGGAAAAACGCGAAGAAAAGAAGAACGCGAAGAACACGAACCAAAACGCGAATCAACACATAGATCTGCAACCGTGTGGCTACCACATGCTACAACAGTGAGGTTACGGCCTCACTTCCTCAAAATCTCCAGTACACAGAGGTATGGTTCTCTGCGGATCTCAGCTAGCTACAGCAGGGGATTGGGAGAGCAGGAAACCCTAGAAGCAAAGAGCAAATGACTGAGATAGATGGGGAGGTGGGTGTCTCCCCCTACTTATCCTAATTCTAACTATTCCTAATTCCCACTCTACCCCTAACTACATACAGAGCGAACCAGCTAAACCCTAAGGTTATTCTGGACCAACTCGATGGTAGGTGGATCCGACGGCCACGCCCGCACAACTGGTAGTGTTGCCTCGACGCTACCTCACCGATTGCTGCCACATGCCGCCACCGCTCTGCGTCCTCTTCACGGACTCCGCCCCCAGTTTTGTGGCCGAAACCGGGAAACCAGGCCTTCACGTCCACCCCCGGTTTTGAGGCCCAAACCGGGAAACCAGCCACCAAGTCCATCCCCTGGTTTTGAGGCCAAAACCAGGAAACCCGCCAGGGCCCAAGTTTTGAGGCCCAAACCTGGAAACCGTCCTCAGCCCGAGTTTTGTGGCCCAAACTCGGCAAACCCGCAACACCCAGGTTTTGTGGCCCAAACCTGGAAACCGTCCACCCGATGGTTTTTCTCTGGCTTTACCACCAAACCGAAGCTGTAGAGGGGATGCACCGCCCGTGCACCCCGTCCACCGACACGTGTCCCCAGGTCCTCGACCCGAGCAACACCATGTCTCGCAAGTCTTCGCTCGTCGCTGTCCCAGGCTGCCAGCCGCCACAGCTGATCCTCAGGCCACCGGTCCCTCAGTCCAAGCCTCACATCCGCCCTTCACCGCTCCCGGTCCGTCGGCACGGCACGTCTCTACTTGACCTTCACCTTGCCCTCGATCACTGTCTCTATGCTCGACACCTGCACAACACAAGCCAAAGAACCTGCGATCAAACCCGTTGACAATCACTCATCACTCGAGACTCGGCATACACCCATGTATCCGCAATCTCCCCCTTGATGAGTGCATTGTCAACTACACACACAAATCATAATGGAAACAGAAGGAGGAAGAAGGAGAAGAGAGAACTCGACCAAATGACCCAAAAGCATAGCAAAGCCGATGAAGGTCAAGTGGAAAGAGCAAGACAACTTGGTCCCCAAAGATATGGGCAACGGCTCGACGCAACCAAGCAAAGCAAAACTAGCCCTCAAGAAGAGGTAGAACAGGCTCAACACCGCTAGCAAATACCAATTGAAAAATCAAAGCAAAATGCTAGTCCCTCAAGACAGAGGCACAGAGGCTCAACACAACTAGCAGAAAGCTCGACATCAACTGAAAAGCTCGATACCGACTGAAACCAACTGAAGCAAAGATGCGACTGCTAGTCCCTCAAGACAGAGGCAAAGGCTCAACACAACTAGCAAAGTGCTCCGAACCAATTGGAAATTTCAAAAATTTATCACGAGCAAAACTCCCCCTTTCATGGTGCACACAACCGATTCCTCTCCCCTTAGTTGAACATGGGAGGCATGATTTGTCCAAATTCTCCCCCTTAGTTGAAAATGCACCATCAAGCAAAAGGAACCGAGAGCAATGTTCTCCCCCTTAGAAAATGCACCATCAAAAGTGCCAACAAGAGAAGTTCTCCCCCTTCCAAAATGCATATGAGTCAAAATGCAAGTTAGCAACTTCAGGAATATAGTCAAGAAAATGCAAGGATACTCTAAACAGTATAGCTCCAACGACTCACTGGAAAGCATACAAGCTAGCGAAGGCTCAAACTGATCACCAAATATGAAATATGAACATATGAGCAAAGTGAGCAGTTTTTAGCCAAAAAGGTATTCACCATCAAAATAGCACTACACATGTATAGACAGGAAATCAGATAAGTGCTAACCATGTATGCAAGGTGAACTACCCCTAGCAAAGTTCAACCATCATGCTATATAATGAAGCATAACTTGTGATTTCAATTTTTTGATCGAAGTTGCAGTGGTGAAATAGCACAAGTTCAGAATTTAGCATGTGATTGCGAGAGGTTGAAAACTTGTCATTGCCTAACTTTTCAACTGTGCGAAGCCTATGCAGAAGCAATCAGAAGCTTAAAGCAACAGTTTTGGTCATACACTACACAGCTCAAGTTTAACTTAAAGTGCAATGAGAAACAGTCTCAAAACTGTGATGTGTTGACAAGCAACCCCATCTCGATCTTTTCAATTCACTTAAAAACTTGGTTCAGATTTTATTGACAGAATATGAACAGACCAAGCAAGTGACAGACTCAGAACTAGAGACATAGCAACCTAGCATATATGAAAAGCTCGAGCGAATTCAACACATTCTACACATGCTAGTTGCATATCTCAATGGTGAACATTTTCAAGTTTTATGTTTGTTAAGCAGATTCACCATTCAAAAATAGCTCAGCTCACAACATGTATTAGTGATCAGAAAGAGCATAAGCTACTAGCATCAACATATAGCATCGGAGCACAATAAACAGAGCATAATTACATTTTAAAGAGTATATACATGAAGCTCAGAATGTAAAAGCATATGCTGAAATGCAAAAGAAAATCAAAGCAAACGAGAAAATAGTCAGTCTATGATACAAGTTCCAAAATGTTCCCCCCATCTAAAAGGGGAAACACACACCAAGCTCACCCCTCAACCGATTAAAGGTTGATTCGTCCAAAGGCTTGGAGAAAATATCAACCAACTGATGATGAGTATCGACATGGCGAAGGTCGATATCACCCTTCTCATAGTGGTCTCGCAAAAAGTGAAAGCGCACATCAATGTGTTTGGTCTTCGAGTGAAGCACAGGGTTCTTAGCAACGCTAATAGCACTCGTGCTGTCACAAAGCAAAGGAACACGAGAAAAGCTCAGACCAAAATCACACAAAGTGGCCATCATCCAGAGTAACTGGGAACAGCAGCTAGCCGCAGCAACATACTCAGCCTCCGTGGTAGACTGGGCAATGCTAGACTGCTTGCGAGAAGACCACGATACAATAGAAGAACCAATAAACTGGCAAGTCCCAGAAGTGGACTTGCGCTCAATGCGACAACCAGTAAAATCGGCATCGGAATAACCGCAAAGGGAGAGGGTGGAGGAAGCTGAATACCAAATCCCGAACTCAGGTGTGAAACGAAGGTACCTGAAAATACGCTTGACCGCCTGATGGTGAGAAGTGCGCGGCGACGCCTGAAAGCGCGCACACAGACACACCGCGAACTGGATGTCCGGGCGTGTCGCCGTTAGGTAGAGCAGCGACCCGATCATTCTTCGGTACTCCTGGTCCACAGCTTCTCCATCCTTGTCCGCATCCAGGGCCGTCGTGGTCGACATGGGTGTTGGAAGAGGCTTGGTGTAACACCCCTGGTGTTTAATTAATTAAAAATAAATTAGAAAATGGCCAAAACCCTAGATGGAGGAAAATTCTAGCCAGATGTTTGTTGCATTCATGCCGTCGCATAATTTTTATTGGGTGAAAAAGAATTCTATCAAACCCGTTTACGACGAATCGGTTTTATTCTATTTAGAAATTAAATAAAGGGTTTGTGAAAATTTTGGAAAATCAAACTCAAATTTTATTTTCAAAACCTAGGGAAAATATTTCTAATGTTTACAAAATTTATTTGATTTCAAACTGTTTTGAAATTGGGTTTCAAATGGTTTTGCAAAGTTTGGAAAATCAAAAGAAAAAGAAGGAATGGCAAAGGGCCTCAAACTCCCTCACCTCGGTTCCGGCCCAGCCTCCTCTCCCACCCGGCCTGCTCGCCCTCACCCGCTCCACCCACTCTCCTCTCCCGCGCAGGCCGCCCTCCACTCCGCTCTCCCGCGCGCACTCCCTCCTGGCCCATCCGCCTCCAGAGCCCAGCTCCCCGTTTCCCCGCTCCGGCCCGTCGTTCCAGCGGCCCGCGCGCACCACCCCGCACAGCCGCAGCGCCGGCGCCCCTCCCTCCCTTGCTCAACCGCTGACGCGCGGGCCCTAGCAGTCAGCCCCGTCCCCAACCTCACCGCGAGATCCCGCGCCGAACGCCCCGCGGCTCCCTCGCCCTCATCCCCTCCGATTCCTCGGGGAGTCGTTGCGAACGACCGCGAGCCGCCTCTTTCCCCCACCTACAAAACGCCCTCGCCTCCCCGCTCCCTTTTCTTTCTCACCCAAGCCGCAGCCGCCACCGCCATTGATAAGCTCGGAGCGAAGCTCGGAATCGCCCGCCAAGGCCGCCACCACTCACCATCTGTCCTCCCTCGACCTCGCGAAGCCACACCGCGCTCGGAGAGGCCACTTTCTGCGGAGTCGACACCCGGGAAGCTACCTCTCTGACCTCACCGACAAGCAGGACGACTCCGCCGCGGCTCTCCCCTCTCCAGCCTCCATCCGCGTCGAGAACGTCTCCATCAGACCCAGGGTGAGCTGCTCTCTCGATCCCAACCCTTCTCACTATCTCTACTGCACCCTAGGTCACCCCAGAGCGAACTCCGGTGACCTCGCCCATGGCACCGCCGCGGAAGGCAGCGCGCCGCCGTGCCCCACGCCGCCGTCGGCCGCGCACCACTCACTGGCCGCCCCCTCAACCGCCCGATCTGTTTTAGACGGCTCAGATTAGATCGTAGGTTGAACCGGTATAGACCGAGTCCACCGAGCCGTGAACGCAGTCCACACCGGCCGCGTCAGCCAGTTCACAGCCACGCGGTGCACCGCACCAGTCACACGGCGCCACGCGGCGCACACGTCAGCCAGGGCGTGACCACACCGACCGCCCCGGATCTTTTGTAGAAAAGCCCCTCGGTTTTCCCCGAACCAACCCGCCGTCCAGCAAGCACTGTGCGCTGAGTCTGCGAATTTATTCGCTTTGAACCTTGCGTTTTCCTGGAAATGAGGCGCGGTCCACCCACAGCCGACCGCCCTTGATCTAATCTCAGCCGCTCATCACCAGATCAACGGCCGAGAAAGGCCGATACCCCTTCGCCGATGCGCTTTTGTTAAAGAGCCCCTGTCTTTTCCGGAAATCAACCCACCGTCCAGCCGACACTATTCACTGAGTCACGGAAACCTTGCATCCTAGCCCCTGTACTTCTCGGTAAATGAGGCCCGATCCTGTTGCCTTTTAATTCAGTTTTCTTTTATTTAAATCCACAAAATGAGTTCAATCTAATTACAGTTTTGCCACTCAACTTCAAACGCTTATAACTTTTACGTTTTAACTCCGATTCAACCCAATCAACTTGCGTTAGTTTCATAATTTCGTTCTCTACGCAGGAGATCTATTAGTTTACTGTTTTCATACTGTTTGTTGTACTGTTATTTATTTCTATGTATTGTGCCATGTATGTTGCTTGGGCCAGAGAGTGCGGATTACGAGGACGCTCCAGACCATCCTTGCGACCCAGTTGATTCGACCCAGTCCGAAGGCAAGTGTCCTTGAACATCTTGCACCTACTTAATTTTACTTTTGGTACTAGAGTAGTTAGATCTTGTAGATGCATGCCTGTCATTAATTTGAATCCCATGTTACGGTTTACTAGAATTTGTACATATTATCCTTGTCGCCTGTTTTGGGATGTTCGGGTAGGTGTCTTGCTTAGCCCTGCAGTCATGGTTGGGATGGGAGTTAAAATGTTTATAATCTTGATTGATGAACTATGAAACGAATGTGGACATGGTAATTCTGTAGTAACATGGTTTTTAGGTAAATCCGGCAGGATGGACCCGTGTTGGTGGTTTTGTGCCATGGGACTCGGCAGCTGCTTTTGGTTTTTGGTTCTGGGCTAGTGCTAGTTTTATCCTGCCTGGATCCCTAGGACCCGGTTCTTGGACAAGTAACCCGGCAAAACAGCGCAACCATGAGATCTGGATGGGCTGGACCTGGCTAATTAATTAGTTTCCTCCGAGTTATGCTACACGGGGTTTGTTTAGTGGCTCAAGAGGGGGTCCCTGGGGTCGCTGACTTATGTACGGGGATGAAACCTTAGAGTACGTGTAACACAGGCTTGGAGGGGCTTTGTAAAGGCCTTGTAGTGCAACCCGCTATGCACCTCGGCAGTGTTTAGCGTGACGGGATCTGCACGACTCATGGGTAACGATGTGCAACCTCTGCAGAGTGTAAAACTGATATATCAGCCGTGCTCACGGTCACAAGCGGGCTTGGACTTCTTCGAGATTAGTTGGTTACTGGTTGGTTTTGGGTTCGGGACATCTGATGGACTTCAGGTGCGGGTGCCTGATGGACTTCAGGTGTTGGTTGCTCGGTGTGACTCCGAGTGTGGTTGCTCGGTGCGACTCCGAGTGTTGTTACTTTTATACCGTGTCTGTCTATAACCTAGTAAATAGGTGCATAGGATTAATAGGATTAATAGGGTGTGTCGCTTTAGGCGCTTGAGTCAAACAAAGTCAGCCTACCTTTGTTATGAGCCTCATAAGCATATATTTCCTACACTTGCGGAGTACATTTCGATGTACTCACCCTTCCTCTTTGAACCCCCTGCTACCCCACCCAGACGTTGGAGTCTACGACGCGGAGCAGGAGTACCCAGAAGACGGTGGATTCGACCCCGACGACTTGCACTAGGATGGCGCAGCCCCCGGTCGACCTTCCTGTGGAGATGACGTCCAGTTTTCGCGAGTCTACATTAGAGTTAGACTGAGAGTCTGTACTTTTCTTTTGGACCCGAGGGTCATTTTTGTAATAATGTACGATATATTAATAAAGCATTGTTTTGATATTTACTATGATGTGGATATATGTATGAAAATTGATCCTGGCATACATATATTGTGCTCCAATTTTGTTCTTAAAATTGGGGTGTCACACTTGGCCTCACCCATATCTAACCTCTTCAGCAAGTCCTTGGTATACTTGCCCCCTGGTGCACAAACGTCCCTTCTCGAGATTGCTTAATTTGCAATCCGAGAAAGAAAGTCAGCTCGCCCATCATACTCATCTCGAATTCCCTGCTCATAGTATCTGCAAACTTGGCAACCAAAGCGTGAGAAGAACCACCAAAAATGATATCATCCACGTAAATCTGGACCAAGAGAGTGTCTTTGCCTTGCTTGAGGAGAAAGAGCGTTTTATCCACACATCCCATTTTAAAACCCTTAGCAAGCAAAAAGGTTTTCAACCTATCATACCAGGTTCTAGGGGCTTGTTTCAAACCATATAAAGCTTTGTGGAGTTTGAAAACATGGTTTGGAAACTTGGGATTTTCAAAACCGGGGAGTTGTTCAACATAAACCTCTTCTTCTATGTAGCCGTTTAAGAAGGCACTCTTGACATCCATTTGAAAAAGTTTGAAACCTTTGGATGCTGCAAAAGCCAAGAGTATCCTAATAGCCTCCAAACGTGCTACAGGAGCAAAAGTCTCCTCATAGTCTATCCCCTCCTTCTGACTATAGCCCTTTGCTACAAGCCTGGCCTTGTTTCTAACAACGTGGCCATCCTCTCCTTGCTTGTTTTTGAAAACCCATTTTGTCTCAATAGGCTTACAGTCTGGAGGAGGTGGAACTAAAACCCAAACCCAATTTCGCTCAAAGTTCTCTAATTCCTCATGCATGGCATTGACCCAATCCGGATCTGTCAAAGCGTGTCCAACATCTCGGGGCTCAAAATCAGCAACAAAAGCAGAATGAGCAAAGTGAGAGATTTGATACCTGGACCGAGTGACACGTTCGTCAATGTTGCCGATCATCTGTTGAGGGGGGTGTTGGCGCTGGATGTGTCGTGGCGCCTCTCGAGCAGAAGTGGCCTCCCCCTCAACAGCAGCTGGTGCCTCCCCGGGTACAAAAGGTACCGCTCGGGGTGGTGGATCCCACGCCCCCCAGGAAGAAGAAGTGTCGGGGCCGTGAGTCGTAGTAGAAGCCGCTCCTTGCGGCACAACAGGTGGAGGGGGTGCTGGATCATCCATACCTTCAGCACCCTCATCCTCGTCATCAAAAAGAGGCTCACCAACCTCATGATCACCTGCACACTCAAAACGAGAAGAAGGACAAACCATGGTTGTTGATGGTCCTTAAACACCTGTTTTACCATCAACATTTGACCCTAAAGTCCACCAAAAAGGCATGAAATGTAGTCAAATAGGTTTCAAACTAACCGAATTTCACATGTCCATAGAATTTTATTTGAATGCAGGATTTGAACCAAATTTGGACATTTGGACCCACCAGAGGCCAAGCCCACTCAGCAGGGCCCAAATGGGCCTAAGGGGGGTGGCGCCCGCCACCCCTAGGTGGCGTCCGCCACCTCTAAGTGGCGCCCGCCACTTGGGTTGGCCCAAGTTTCACCCCCTGCCACGTCACCGTTCCGTGTGACCTCCCTAAGGCCAAATCATGGCCCTTGGTCACTAGGTCAGTGGCATCAGACGACTCAGGGAGGAGTGGCGTGGATCAAGGCTGAATGTTGGTTGCTAGGACATGCAACCGACCTCCAAACTGCCTTGGACAACCACCTGGATGCCGTTGAAGCCAAGGCGGTGCATCCAACAGTGAGGGAGGTGGCGGCCACCACCTAGGGCTGGCGCCCGCCACTAGGGTTAGCCCTAGGTCGGCTGGCTGCCCCCTATAAATACCCCCCTCACTCATTTGGGCTATAAATACCCCCCTGGTGACACTACTTCATTCGTACCAGTACCACACCACCACACAAGAGAAGCAAAGCAAGTAGAAGCAAGCAAGTGAGAGCTCAGAGAGCTTAGGCAAGTAGGTAGCTAGTAGAGCAAGGCATTCTTGCCCTCGCGGTAGCGCTGCTCAAGGCTTAGCTCAAGAGTAGAGGCGTGCGAGTGATCGGTTCTGGAGCTGGGAAGAGTCTTCCTTCATCTCCAGTTCAGGTTTTGCTCTTGTATCTGAAGCACTTTACTATATTCTAGTTCATCATTTCAAGTATTACTTAATTCTACTTATCAGTATTGAGTGGTATACTTGATTGATTGCTTGAGTGCCTAGCTATCCTACAGTTCAATTCACTTAGCCATAGTAGTTAATCTCTAGTGTGCTTAGTGATTGATCTTTGCCAATAGGTTGCTTAGTTAGTTTAGTGTTTATCTTATTAAGTCAAGTGTTTGCTCTGACGTCCGCAAGGGTGTCTCTATTCAAAGCTAGGGTAGAGATAGTTAGAATATAATTAAGCGTGGTGCTTAGTTATAGACTTACCTTCAGATACGGCTGGACCCCCGGATAGCTGTGGTAGCAAGCAGGTGGTGACAGCCCTGTGCGCCTTGAATTCCACCACGTAGTTGGCCCAGTTTAACAGTAAGGCTCGTTGTGCTAGCGTTCAACCTAAGTAAGTGGTAAAGGCTAGTACGCCTCGATACTTGACAAGATAGGAATAAAACTTTACTCAACTTAGTTGCTTTATTGTCTTTTGCCTGCCTTGCTTCGTAACTATCTTGCTTCGTAGTTATCTTGCTCTGTGGTTATCTTGGATTAGTTATTATTAGTTAGTAGTTAGTTATCTTAGCTACCCTTAGTTATCCTATTCCATTTATCTACCTATCCATCCACCTTACCTTAGCCATCCACTTCATCCTTACCTATCCACCCATATATTCTTTCTAGCCTTTCATCTCCCCTTTTCCCTTTTCTCATTTCTTCGACTCTCATCCCCTCCTTGACTCAACTCATACACCACCCTAGCCTTCCCTTGGGATCAAATAAATCGACACCTGGTACTCCTAGGCGAAGTGCTACTACGATAGTTCTGTGCGCTTGCAGAATCTCCTAGTAGATTGCATTCTCTCTAGCTAGCTCCTACTAGTGTCGGGATTGACAACCCCGCTTGGCATTAGTAGATAGCTGCTTTAGCTCCACTCCTTTAGGTATAGTGACCGGTCTTGCTTGGGGAAGGCAATCGGTATATCGGTTGAGTCCGTGTTGAATTTATCTTCGCTTAAGCTCCCGCTTAGCGAATCCCATCTTACCCCATTCTTTCTTTCCTTAATTCTTCTTATCTTTTTCCTTCATCTTCTTCAACTTCTTTCTTTCTTATCTCGTTCTATCTTCACGATGGCCAATAAGACCATTCATGAGTTTTCTGCTCCTTCTGTCGCTAATGTAGCGATAGGACCAGACGTGATCGATGCCAACCTCAATTTTGAGTTGAAACCAGCTCTGATCACGATGGTCCAAGCTAGCCCGTTCTGTGGCAAGGCTCATGAGGATGGCAATGCTCACCCCCAACAATTCTTGGAGATTTGCGGCACCTTCACCATTAAGGGGATAACCCAAGAAGCCATCCGTCTTCATCTCTTTCCTTTCTCTTTGCTAGGAAAAGCGAAGCAATGGTTCTATACCGATCGCAACGCTGTAGACACATGGGACAAGTGTTCCAATGCTTTTCTCGCCAAATTCTTCCCGATGGGCAAGATGAATGCTCTGCGCAACAAAATCTCCAGCTTTACGCAACAAGCCGAGGAATCTATTCCCGAGGCTTGGGAGAGGTTGCAAGAGTATATCGCTGCTTGTCCGCACCACGGTATGGAGGACTGGCTATTGATCCAGAACTTCTACCATGGCCTAACCCCACTCTCTAGAAGCCATTTGGATGTCGCCGCCCGTGGTGCATTCTTTTCTCTGAATGTTGCAGATGTTAAGGCTCTCATAGAGAAGATGGTGTCAAACCAAGGATGGAATGACGAAAGACTACAGCCCCGTAAGCAAGGTATACATTCCCTTAAGGAGGCCGACATGATCGTGGCCAAGATGGACCTGCTGGCAAAGAAGCTGGATAGCTGTGGGAAGATGAACCAACAAGAGAGTGTCCAATCTCTGGAATCCTACATGACTTGTGAAGTCTGTGGAGAAACCAGACATTCTGGGAGCCACTGCCCCGAGCTACATGAAGATTTGAACTTCATCAACAACAATAACGGTTTCCGTCAACAGAATCAAGGATGGAATCAGCCTGCAAACTCTCAAGGTAACAATACATTCCCCCGCTCTAATTTTCATAATTCTGATAGTCTCTCATTCTTGAAAAACTTAGTTTACTCACAAGGTAAAACAACTGATTTCTTGAAAGAGAGATTAATGTCGAATGATAAAATTCTTGAGAAGATAAATGCTAAATTGGAAGATTTCTCATCTGCTCTGAAAAATCAACTTAGCTTTAATAAGATGTTAGAAACCCAATTAGCTCAACTTGCTGCTATCATACCATTTTTTGAATCTGGCAAAATTCCTGCTAAACCTAACATGGAAACTGCAAATATGGTTGAAATAAAACATTTTAACTATTATGAAGATCAAACCATGACTGTTAAAAAGGGTGATCCTGGTAGTCCCATAATTAGATGCTCAATCTTTGGTGAAGTCTTTAAAAATGCCATGTGTGATTTAGGATCGAGTGTGGACATTTTATCTAAGGATTTCTATGAAAACTCGTTCTTTCCACCCATGTCATCCACATCTGCCTATGTTGTGTTAGCTGATCAATCCACTTGCTATGTAGAAGGAATAGTTAATGATTTACCTGTTCATATTAGAGGCTCCTACGTTCCTACTGATTTCATAATACTAGATATGGGAAATAGGAAAGATGTGCCTCTAATCTTAGGTAGACCCTTCTTGAACACTGTTGATGCCTGCATATATGTGGGAAGTGGTAAAATACAAATGACATTAGGAGGGAGGAAGGAAATATTCTCCTTCTCCCGAGGCCCCGCATATGCCGCTAACATGCAGGAAGCAAAACCCGTTCATACCAAGAAGAGGCGCCCAAGAACAAGGTGGAATAGAAAGAAAGAACCACCTCCTCCTGAGTTGTGTAATTCACATAACAAAGGAGAGGTGCCAGAAGAAGAAGAACCTGATGGAGTACTAAGAGAAGAAGTGCCCAAGGAAGAAGACCCACCGCATAAGGATGAAATTCCATGGACCTAAGGTATGGTTTTATTTTTAATTTTTCCCTTCAATTTTCCCTTTTTCGAATAAATAACATATGTCATGCATGTAACTAAAAAAAATATCACCAGTTATCATTAGTTATATGCATAGGTATATGTTAACTTAGCTAGAATAATAAAATATTAAAATAGGATAGTTTCTCTTTTCACAACATTAGATAGTTTCCCTTTTAATAAAATGAGAACAAGAGCTCCGACTGAGAAGAAGAAGATCTTTCACCAAGCAAGAAGCCAGCTTGGGGGAGACTCCCGCTCCGATAAGGTATGTCTCAAGCCTACACTTTACATTCAGTTCTTAAATTCTATATCTTTTGAATGTCACATGCTTGCCTAAATAACCACTCTATGAATCAAATTGATGAAATCTGCTTAAACAAGTTGAAACCTGAATAAGATTTGAAATATGTCATGCAAATGCTATTGTTATGGTTTGAATAACTGGTCTTATCTAAGTTGTAGCTTTTGTGGGTTGCACATGCTTTAACTAAAATCATGCTTAGTGAGTAAAGTTAGTAAGAAATGGAGTAATTCTTTAAACTTGCTAAGGTGAAATTAGGACCTAATCTGGAGGATTTCTTTTAAAAATTATGAAAACCTTGCTAAAAGTTCCTCCTCGATTTTATCCCATCCCACCACCAGCCAAATATTTGTTAGTCATTAGTCAAAACCACAAAGAGCTTTGTTTGTGTTGAGCTTTGTTAGACCTCATAGATCTTAGTAGAGAAGCTTATCATATCTTTTGAATCAAGATTCACGCACAACCACCATAATTTGCCTACTTTCCACTTTGGAAGTTTGCAACCACCAAATAAATTGCTTATTCTCTACACCGGAGATATGCAATACCCTGCCAAACATCCCATTGCTAGCCTTATGCTATTCCTACACTGGGAATAAGCATTTCTCTCCCTTTCCCTACTCATTTCAAAAATCCTTTCCTATAGATAACCTGGGGAAATCTAGAGCTAAAAGAGAGAGAGAAAAAAAATGAGCAAAGTAGCTCAAGAAAGGACTATGTCCTGTGAAAAAAAGAGCAAAATAGCTCAAAAGAGGACTATGTCCTAAGAAAATGTGAGGACACATCTTTTGTCTACTCACTATGTATCCAAAAAAAAAGAAAAAAAAGAGAGAATTATCATTAGCTCTAGACCCCAGAAATTAACTAGGAATGATTATGAAATATCTCTCTATACACTTCCACATAACCACACATGCACATCTTGATCAATTTTTATGATTTGCTGCTCCTTATGATCTGAGTGTCTAGCTTAGCAATAAACATCAGGCAATTTGCTCATGGTTCTTAGCCTACCTATAACTCCACATATCATTCTTTAGAAATAGGAGAGGCTACATTTTGGCCTAAGTGAGGATTTAAACACCATTGAGTGATTGAGTGAATCTTGGAGGACTTAAGCAAGTTGTTATCTTTTGAAAACCTTGAAAAACCTCTAGACAGAATCCTAGTCAAACCTAAGCAAGATAAAAGTTTCCTATCTACTGCTTTATTTCACTCTTGCAAGTTTGAAGTGAAAAGCTATAAGCCCCACATTGCTATGATTTATGATATATGCTAAGTTATTTCTCACTATACAATATGCACTTGCAGACATCTTAAGTTGCTATCTATTTCATGCTCAATGCTTAAACCGCATTGTTGCTCGAGGACGAGCAACAGGTTAGCTTGGGGGAGCTTGTTGATAGTCCTTAAACACCTGTTTTACCATAAACATTTGACCCTAAAGTCCACCAAAAAGGCATGAAATGTAGTCAAATAGGTTTCAAACTAACCGAATTCCACATGTCCATATAATTTTATTTGAATGCAGGATTTGAACCAAGTTTGGACATTTGGACCCACCAGAGGCCAAGCCCACTCAGCAGGGCCCAAATGGGCCTAAGGGGGGTGGCGCCCGCCACCTCTAAGTGGCGCCCGCCACTTGGGTTGGCCCAAGTTTCACCCCCTGCCACGTCACCGATCCGTGTGACCTCCCCAAGGCCAAATCTTGGCCCTTGGTCATTAGGTCAGTGGCATCGGACGGCTCAGGGAGGAGTGGCGTGGATCAAGGCTGAATGTCGGTTGCTAGGACATGCAACCGACCTCCAAACCGCCTTGGACAACCACCTGGATGCCGTTGAAGCCAAGGCGGTGCATCCAACGATGAGGGAGGTGGCGGCCGCCACCTAGGGCTGGCGCCCGCCACTAGGGTTAGCCCTAGGTCGGCTGGCTGCCCCCTATAAATACCCCCCTCACTCATTTGGGCTATAAATACCCTCCTGGTGACACTACTTCATTCGTACCAGTACCACACCACCACACAAGAGAAGCAAAGCAAGTAGAAGCAAGCAAGTGAGAGCTCAGAGAGCTTAGGCAAGTAGGTAGCTAGTAGAGCAAGGCATTCTTGCCCTTGCGGTAGCGCTGCTCAAGGCTTAGCTCAAGAGTAGAGGCATGCGAGTGATCAGTTCTGGAGCTGGGAAGAGTCTTCCTTCATCTCCAGTTCAGGTTTTGCTCTTGTATCTGAAGCACTTTACTATATTCTAGTTCATCATTTCAAGTATTACTTAATTCTACTTATCAGTATTGAGTGGTATACTTGATTGATTGCTTGAGTGCCTAGCTATCCTACAGTTCAATTCACTTAGCCATAGTAGTTAATCTCTAGTGTGCTTAGTGATTGATCTTTGCCAATAGGTTGCTTAGTTAGTTTAGTGTTTATCTTATTAAGTCAAGTGTTTGCTCTGACGTCCGCAAGGGTGTCTCTATTCAAAGCTAGGGTAGAGATAGTTAGAATATAATTAAGCATGGTGCTTAGTTATAGACTTACCTTCAGATACGGCTGGACCCCCGGATAGCTGTGGTAGCAAGCAGGTGGTGACAGCCCTGTGCGCCTTGAATTCCACCACGTAGTTGGCCCAGTTTAACAGTAAGGCTCGTTGTGCTAGCGTTCAACCTAAGTAAGTGGTAAAGGCTAGTACGCCTCGATACTTGACAAGATAGGAATAAAACTTTACTCAACTTAGTTGCTTTATTGTCTTTTGCCTGCCTTGCTTCGTAACTATCTTGCTTCGTAGTTATCCTGCCTTACTATATTCGTAGTTATCGACACCTGGTACTCCTAGGAGAAGTGCTACTACGATAGTTCTGTGCGCTTGCAGAATCTCCTCCTGGTAGATTGCATTCTCTCTAGCTAGCTCCTACTAGTGTCGGGATTGACAACCCCGCTTGGCATTAGTAGATAGCTGCTTTAGCTCCACTCCTTTAGGTATAGTGACCGGTCTTGCTTCAAGCACTTCTGACGCCGTTGCCAGGGATAGACTCCATAGTCTACTTCTAGTAACAACGTTAGCAAGTGCCAACAAGCATTCCTGGGCCGTTACCGGGGATAGTTGCCTAGCTCTATCTTTAGTGAAGCTAAGAACTACCAACAATGGTCTTGTCGAAGGTGACATCGGATGTCTCCATGACTCGGTTAGTATCAAGGTTAAGTACACGATAAGCTCTAGTGTGAGTGCCATAACCCAAGAATACACCGTCAGAAGAACGAGACTCAAATTTGTCCAGGTTGCCTTTCTTCAATATAAAACAGTGGCAACCAAAGACTCTAAAATAACTCACCTTGGGTTGTCTCCCAAATCGCAACTCATAAGAAGTCTTTTTCAAGAAAGCTCAGAGAAAAATGCGATTGGAAATATAGCATGCAGTGTTCATAGCTTCGGCCCAATATCGCCTAGGAGTCCTATGCTCATCGAGCATCGTCCTGGCCATCTCTACAAGGGTCCGATTCTTCCTCTCTACAACACCATTTTGGGGCAGTGTGTAGGGGGAAGAAAACTGATGCTCCAAACCCAAAGAGTTACAAAACTTCTCAAAATCCGAATTCTTGAATTCGGAACCATTATCACTTCTAATAGCTCGCATCGAGTTCAAAGGGAACTCGTTCTGAAGACGCAAAATCAGATTGCGAGCAAAAGAGAAAGTCTCGGTCTTCTCAGACAAAAAGAAGACCCACGAATACCTCGAAAAGTTGTCAACAACAACAAGCACATACCACTTCCCCAACCGAGCTCACCCGAGCCGGACCAACAAGGTCCATGTGTAAAAGCTCTCCAGGGCGCTGTGTCATGACCTGATTCACTGGATGGTGAGGAGCGGCAACCATCTTCCCATGTCTACAAGAATGACAAACAAGATCCTTCTCCATCGACAACTTGGGCAATCCTCGGATTAGGCCAAGTGAGCTAAGTCTTGCAAGCAAGTCAAAACTCAAATGTCCTAGTCTCTTATGCCACTTCCAAAGATCAGAGGAGGAAGGTCCAACCAAAAGACAACGAGAAACTCCAAACGACTCCGAGAAATCCGCACGAAAGACTTTCCCAAAGGGCGAAATCACACAAACAAGATTGCCCTGAGGATCTAAAATGCGACTGAGATTCGGTTTAAAACGAATCTCATAGTCATCGAAAAGTTGCGAAACAGAAAGAAGGTTAAAATGCAAGTTAGAAACAAGAGAAACGTCGCGCAACACGAAGTGCTCATTAACTCGCACCGACCCATGAGACAAGACTTTACCTTTGCTATTATCGCCGAAGGTGATAAACTCCTTTCCGGCGACAGGGCTAAGACTGGAGAACCACTTGGCGTTTCCGGTCATGTGCCTCGAGCAACCGGAATCCACCAACCAAACGTCCTCCAATCATTTTACCTACATCAATAATAAGACATAGTGTCGCGCAACCGTCCTGATTATAAGAGCTCAAGTACCGTCTTTGTCAATTTCGTCTGACATCGACTCATACTTGAACCCATATAACCTCGGTAGTCCGGAAATCTCGAAGGATTTCAACATCGTACAACATTCAGGATCACATCGTTCAAGTATTACATTCGGAAGGAGACAACGCAGATAAACGAAACCGAATTTAAACATCAAAGTGCGAAATTCGAACAGAGTTATTACAATACCGAATTCGAAGGAGCGGAAGCTTAAATAAGTTTTGAAACACGACCACCACACATGTGGTCCAAATAGAACATTGTTTGATAACTTAACCCAACACAACTCACTCCTCCTTTTTCAGATAGTGTGCCACAAGGAGTCTCAATCCGGCAAAAGAGAGGGGAAAGCTTCTTGACGACCCTGCCCTGGGCCTACTCCTCATCACCCTCCACCGGGTAGAGGCAGTGCTTACAATAGCCATAATACACCTGGCCATCTGCAACAAATGGGATAAACCCTGAGTACGGGAATGTACTCAGCTAGACTTACCCGTCCAACTGAAAATAAAGACACCAAGGGTATGCAAGGCTTTTGGTGGAGCTGGGATCATTTAGTTGCGAAAAGCTCAGTATTAAAAGAAGGATTAATTCATTAAGTTGATGAGCTGTCAGTTTTAAACCTACCTCTTAATCTAGGTTTGCACCTGAACTATTACACACACTTGAGTCTAACAAGCAATAATATAACCATATCCAGTTGACTTATCCATATTTTAGTTGAACCTTTAAAACATCACATGGAGTTGCATCGTGGTGAAGCTCGCCATATTTTCGCACTAACCGGGGGAGACGGCGACTCAAATCGAATTCCAAACCAGCTGGTGAAAGACCTTTAATACCAGCCAACACTTTCCCCGTCGGGTCCATGCATTGGGCAACCGCTCGATGCTTGTTCGTGGTGGTAATCGTCGCGGTTCAAGCACGGACCGCCCAATTGGAACCTGGCGATGGCCTCACGCGGCAGATCGCATTTCCATACTAGAGGGCGCGACTCGGGTTGATTCCGGCCCGAACAGCTTCTAACCGGCTTCGGGGTCGATGATTACAGCACCGACATATCCCTAAGTAAAAGGGCGCGTTCAAAAATGAACGAGGGCCAACATCGATACAAACCTACACGATCCAACGGACGGACTGCCCCCAAGTTCCAACTTGGTGCCTTGCCTTCCAGTTGACCGTATTACATTACTACTCAGGTTCTTTTCCACGATAGCAAATATAGCCAACCGTGATCCAGTAACTACCCATCAGAGTATTACGGAAACATCCTTAACTACTACTTTTATTAAGCAGACTAAGCAATTCTACATTGTAAATAAATAACAAGATAACAAGGTAGATATTAATCAATAATCAAGGAATGGTAATGCAACAAGTAGGATTCAATCAACTCCTATACCTAATGCATCACAATATAAAATAGTCAAGTAAATTAATTATAAAAACTGGGAGACTTAAGGATGCTCCGGGGCTTGCCTTGAGTGAAGACCGAGGCCTCGTGGGAGGGGCACTCGGGCAAGTTAGTTTCCTGTCCGGGGTCGACCTCCTCGGCTTGATGCAGTTCCGGGATCTCTTGTTCGGCGCTTGCTTCCTGCTCCGGGGTCGGCTCCGAGACTGTCGATCCTATTGACAATGTGGTACATAATTAAATAATGCAAGATGCGAGGTGTTGGTATGAAAAGTATTATTTCTTGCAAACCAACAAAACCAACTTGTTGAACCACTTTTGACATTGAGGTAAATACTTATTTACCTTGCAAAACAGAAATTGTTAATTCAATTATTTCTTATTTAATATTTCCAAAAGAAACTCAGGCTTGAACTGCAAGTGCATTATTATGAACTCAGAAAAATTCACAAAAATTCCAGAAAGCAACTAACACCAACTAAATCTCACTGAACAATTTTCAGCAATAAATAAAATACAGAACAGCGGCTACAAAAAGATGAAATACACTACTTAAAAAGTGCTTTGAACTAACTTTTCACACAAAAGTGTCAAACAGCAGA
The DNA here is from genome assembly GCA_009763385.1 of Coix lacryma-jobi var. lacryma-jobi. NCBI lineage: Eukaryota > Viridiplantae > Streptophyta > Magnoliopsida > Poales > Poaceae > Coix > Coix lacryma-jobi. The sequence goes on from CM019827.1 coordinate 362,188, forward strand.
TTTCATAATTTTCCTAGCTTCATCTACTCATAAACATTCTACTGTAGAAAATTTACTGTCAAAGCATAAACACATAAACCTACACAAAATAAACAAATTTTACTCCAGATAAACCACTTGAACTACAACCCTGCTGGAAAAGGGTGACATGCTCATTTTCATATTTTTCCCAGGTTCTATTCCACATTTCATATTTATCAAAGAAGTTCCATGAACAGAAACATTATATTATTTCCTACATGAATTTCCTAAGAAAACCACAGAAAATCACATCTGTACAGCAACTTTACATTTTTCCATACAACACTCTAGTTTAACATTTTTCCTAGCTGGAACATCACACACAGAGACTGCACAAATTTTCCCATATTTTATTTTTACATATAAAACACCTTAACACTTATTCCAAGAAAACATCCAAAAAGGACTTTAAACCCTAACAGACACTTTTTCTACAAAAATAGTGCCTCATATATTTTTCACAGACACATAACCTGATAAGAAACCTTCACAAATTTTACATGAATTAATTCAATCAGGAAACATATAAACTCATTTATTTAAACACAAGCACATAAACTGAATTAATTAAAAACAGTAGAATAAACCTTCACCAAAAATACTTTTATATTTTTTCGTGATAGATCTACCCATGAACAAGCTAACAAAACTAGAAGCACCTCATTTGGACCTTTAAAACGTGCTACACAAAAATCACAAGCTTTCCTGGAAATTAAAACAAAAAGGAAAAACATTTAAAATCTCCCAGCCTAACTCGCGTAGACCCGGTCCATAGACCGTGAGCGGCTGACGTGTGGGACCGCATGGTCAACGGGGCCCAGCAGTCAGAGAGAGAAGACACGGGAGTGAGTTTGACCGCACGGTTCTCGCCGGCGGTGAGGTCGCCGGCGGTGGGGTGGTGCTCGGCGTGTTCCCCGTGACGAGGCGGACCGAGTGGTGGTGATGGTTGGGCTAGTGCATGGCCGTAGCTCACCGGCGGTGAGTGATGGCGGACGGCGGCGGCGGTGACGCGTGGCTACGCCGTTTCCGGCGGTCGCCGGCCAAATTAATGGGGGCGATAGCTTACGTGAACCTTAGGAAGGCTACTAGAGGGGTTGGTTCGGCTGGAGGAGCTCCTATGGAGCTCGACCACGTGCGCGGCCATGGCGCTCGGTCGGGCAAGAGTGGGAGGCTAAAGGGCGGTAGAGACCTCGCGGAGGTGTGTTCTCACCGTGCCTTGGCCTGATGAAGCTTGTTGGTGAAGGAGGGAGGCGGCGGAGCTTTGGTCAGGGAAGAACGACTTCGAGCTCCGGGCGGCGTCAATGGCACCGGCGGCGGAGCTCCTCGGGTTCCGGCGTTGGTGAGGCTCAGCGTGTGGTGCGGAGGTGCGCAACACGTGTGCGAGGTGAGGGTGGAGTGGCGAGTGGGAGGAATCGGATGGTGGTGCTCGGGCAAGGTCGGAACGGAGAGGGGAGGTGGCGGTGGCTAACAGCGGCAAACGGGGAGCGTTCGGCTTGAGTTCGGGTGCAGGAGAGAAAGGAGAGCTGGGGCGCGGCTCGTGCGAAAGGTGAGTGAGAGGGAGAGGGGCGCGGTGCGCTCGGGTTTTGCTCGGCCGGCAGCAATGCGCGGTCGTGGCGGGGGCCACGGCGACGCGACGTCTTGCAGCGAGCGGCGCGAGCGGCGAGGCAGAGCGGGAGTGGCCGAGGAAGATCGTTGCGTGATCGTGGAGGCAAAGATCGGGCGAGGAGTGGGCGAGGGGGATTTGGTGCAGGACTTGGCGGCCACGCGGCGGTTTGGCCGGCGTACGGCGCGACCGCGGTCAGAGCGACCGACGCGTCGTGCGCGGGCGGGCGCGTGCGCGGGAGCGAGCGAGGCGCGGGTGAGCGTGGGCCGGCGCGGTGCGGAGCTGGGCCGAAAGGCTGGTTGGGCCAAAAGTGAAACACCGGGAAAAATTGTTTTCCTTTTTCTTTTTCCGAAAACTTTTCAAACTTTGACCATTCAAAAACAGTTTCAAAAACTCCAAACTAGGCTTTGACCCAAAAATAAAAGTTGCTCAAAATAATTTTCTCTACAACTTTCATATAAGGCACTTTTGCTGAAAAGCATTTTCTCAAACTCTACAAAATAAAGCCAAATCTTGAGCTATAAATCATTTTGTTTTCAAACTTTTTAGTTATCAAACCACTTTGAACTAGTTCAATGTGTCAATATAAAAAGTGTTGTACTCAACATTCTCCATTGTGTAAAATTATTTGCCAAGATAGAAATCCAGTTAAACAGTCAAATCCAAAAGAAACCTAAGATCCAATAAACAACAAAAGGCAAAAAGCACTCTTATGCACATGAAATGATGCAATGCTTTGCTTATGCATTTTAATAGGTAAATGCAGTTCCTAATGCAGTGCTTGACACCAGGGTGTCACAGCCCTTCCCCCCTTAAAGAAATCTCGTCCCAAGATTTTGAGTTACGTACCATTTCTTAACAAAAGCGGGATAGTTTACACGTAAGTATTCCTCGGTTTCCCAAGTTGCATCGTTGGGTCCGTGATTGCTCCAAAGAATCTTGTAAGTCCTCACTGTTCGGTTTCGAGTCTCTCGAGTCTTGGTATCCATTATCTCCTGAGGTTGTTCATAGTATTCCAGGTCTGATCTGATAACAACATCTGGGATCCGAATTTCTTCTTGTTCAGGGACTCGAAGACACTTCTTCAACTGGGATACACGAAACACGGGAAAGACTGCGCTCATTTCTGGGGGTAACTGTACTTCGTAGGCGACTTCTCCCTTTTTGGCTATGATCTGATATGGTCCCACATATCGGGGTGCTAGCTTTTTCTTAATTCCAAAACGTTGGACCTTTCTCATGGGTGAGACCTTAAGGTAGATGTAATCTCCTACTTGGAATTCCAAGGGTCTCCTGCGTGTGTCAGCATAGCTTTTCTGTCGTGACTGTGCTGTCTTGATATGCTGCTGTACGGTTCGCACGATTTCCTCGGCATCCTTTACATAATCTGACCCATAAAATCCTCGATCTCCTGATTCAACCCAATTTACCGGGGTTCTGCATCTTCGTCCATATAAGACTTCAAATGGTGCCATCTTTATACTTTCCTGATAGCTATTGTTATACGAGAACTCTGCGAGGGGTAACCACTTTTCCCATGATTCTCCTGATGATAGAACACAGGCTCTAAGGATATCTTCCAAAATTTGATTTACTCTTTCTGTTTGTCCTGCGGTTTGAGGATGATAAGCAGAACTCCTTACCAACTTAGTCCCTAGCTCCTTGTGCAACTGTTCCCAAAAATGCGCTATGAACTGGGGTCCTCTATCAGAAACAATCCGCTTAGGAACTCCATGCAACCTCAAGATGTTCTGAATGTACAAATCCGCATACTAGTGTGGCCGATGGGTAGTCTTAACTGGTATGAAGTGAGCCACTTTAGATAACCGATCCACGACAACCCAGATAGAATCATGTCCTTTTTGGGTGGTTGGGAGACCTGTGATAAAATCCATACTTATCTCTTCTCATTTCCATTCTGGGATTGACAACGGTTGCAACAATCCGGCAGGTCTCAGGTGTATAGCCTTTATCCTACAGCAAGTATCACACTTTGCGACATAAGCTGCAACTTCTTTCTTCATCTTTGACCACCAATACCTGGTCCTCAGATCGTGGTACATCTTAGTGCTTCCTGGATGGATAGACAACTTTGAATTGTGGGCTTCATTCAGAATTCTTCCTTTCAGCTCCGTGTTCTTGGGAACAACCAACCTTTGATTGTACCATAAAATTCCCTGCTCATCTGTTCTGAAGTTCAAAGAACTATTGGTTTCCAACCTCTTCTTGATCTGGCAGATCTCTTCATCGATCTTTTGTCCTTCGATGATGTCACTCTCCAAGGTGCACTGTATGGTGATGTTATTTAGCATAACGGGGTGCATAAGGTTGAATCCATCTTCCAACAGTGGTTGTAGAGAGTTGCAATGAGTCTTGCGACTCAAGGCATCTGCTACAACGTTCGCTTTTCCAGGGTGATAATGCACTTCTAGGTTGTAATCCTTAATCAACTCTAACCATCTCCTCTGCCTCATATTCAACTCTGGCTGGGTGAAGATATACTTCAGACTTTTATGATCGGTGTACACATGACATAGGTTACCCATAAGATAATGCCTCCATATCTTGAGTGCATGAACTACAGCTGCCAATTCCAAATCATGAGTCGGGTAATTCTCTTCATGTGGCCGCAACTGGCGCGAAGCATATGCGATAACTCTCCCATTCTGCATAAGCACACATCCGAGTCCCATCTTGGATGCGTCACAAAACACATCAAAAGGTTCCTCCAAATCTGGTTGAGCCAAAACTGGCGTCGAAGTCAACAAAGTTCGCAGAGTGCGAAAAGCTGCCTCACACTCTGGAGTCCATTCAAACTTCTTATTTTTCTGAGTTAGACGAGTCATAGGCTTTGCAATCCTTGAGAAATCCGGAATGAACCGACGGTAGTATCCGGCTAATCCTAGAAAGCTGCGTACCTCATGTACGTTAGTGTGTGCTTGCCAATCCATAACTTCCTGTACCTTCGTGGGATCCACAGAAATTCCTTCCTCTAAAAGGACGTGTCCAAGAAAAGGTACCTTCTTTAACCAAAATTCACACTTGCTAAACTTAGCATACAACTTGTGCTCTCAAAGTCGAGCTAAGACGACTCGTAGAGTATACCACAACAAACTTATCCAACTCAGGCATGAAGACATAATTCATCAGGTACATGAAATGTGCCGGTGCATTGTTTAACCCGAAGGACATAACTAGATACTCATAGAGTCCATATCTGGTGGAGAAGGCTGTTTTTGGTATATCCTCTCTCCTGATCTTAATCTGATGGTATCCTGACCTCAAGTCAATCTTGGAGAACACTTTTGCCTTTGATAACTGATCAAACAAGACGTCGATTCGGGGCAAGGGATATTTATTCTTTATGGTTACTGCATTAAGCGGTCGGTAGTCCACACACATCCTTAACGTTTTATCCTTCTTTTTCACGAAGATGGTGGGACATCCCCAAGGTGACGAACTAGGACGTATCAAGCCTTTATCCAAAAGTTCTTGCAATTGAGTCTTGAGCTCTGCTAGCTCGTTAGCTGGCATCCTATACGGCCTCCGAGATATTGGTGCCGTTCCGGGGATTAACTCTATAGCAAACTCCACATCCCTATCTGGCGGTAGTCCAGGCAACTCATCAGGAAAGACATCTGGAAACTCACACACTACTGGGATCTCAGCTATCTGCTTTGCCGTGATATTGAACAACACCCCGATCTCATGGGGGTTTTGAGGTAACTTAAACCGGAAGGAATACTCATTCCGAGGGCTCACTAGGGAAACCACTCGTTCGGCAATATCCAAATTAACCTTCCAACGTTTCATCCATCCCATCCCCAAGATTACATCCAAACCTAATCCGGGAATTATGATAAGATCCACAAATACCTTTTTATCCCCAAAAGTGATTTCCATCTCCTTAGCCATGGTACGGGCAGAAAGAACAGCCCCTGCTGAACTTATATGATAACCCCTATCCAATTCTACCAACTTAGGGTTACTTCTCATAACAAAATTCTCACTTATGAAAGAATGCGATGCTCCGGAATCAAATAACACAACTACAGGGTATTGATTAACAAGAAACGTACCGGCTGTAACAGGCTCTCCTTCTGGCATTTCTTCAACGTTGGTATAATGCACATGGCCCGTGCGAGGTGGAGGTTGGGTGTGCTGCTTCTTCGGTCGAGGGCACTGACGTGAAAGATGCCCGGTCTGGCCGCAGTTGTAGCACGGTCCGATCACGTACGGGGTCTTGGCACCTCCTGAACTTCCTGCCTTAGCTTTGTTCTGCATCAGAGGAGCGGTGTAGGGCTTCTGGAAACCGGGACGGGGGCGGTTGGTGGCTATCTTCCTTTGTGGGGGACGGAACCTTGCTCCTGCAACTGGCGGGCGATATGGGGTGCGTGCTCCGAAAGGGGTCCTCTGTTGAGACAAACCTCCATCGTTCGCACGACGACGAGTCTCGGTCGCCAGCCTGCTGTCATTGGCCTCCTGATTCAGACAGTCACTGATAAAGTCATTGAAGGTGGTGCGGTGACTGTTACCCATCTTGGAAAGCATGTTGGCACTCATGCCACGCTTGAAGCTTGCGATCTTCTTGGCCTCTGTGTTGACAAAGTCAGGGGCATAGCGAGATAGATTGTTGAAGCTGTGTAGATACTCTGACATAGACCTGGTTCCCTGAGACAGCCTCATGAACTCTATAGTCTTCATTTCCATCAGACCACTGGGGATGTAGTGGTTGCGCATAGCAGTCGAGAACTAATTCCAAGTGACTCGTGCATTTGCAGGTAAGGATGCACGGTACTGGGCCCACCACAAACCTGCGGGTCCTTCCAACATGTGGGCGGCATACTCCGCCTTAAGCTCTTCCGTCAGGCGAAGCAGGCGGAACTTCTAGATGATGGAGTTGAGCCACTCATCTGCTTCCAGCGGCTCGGTGACTTCCTTGAACACAGGGGGACGAGTGTCCAAGAAGTCACGGTAGGAGCTGTACTGGTTGGGCTCTGGGCCTTGGCGCTGTTGATGCTGCTGTGCAGTGTTGTTAGCGATGTTGCGGAGGGTGGCCTCCATGTGCCTCTGCATCTCTTCCATGTTCCTCTAACTTCCTAGAAACTGACCGAAAAACGCTTCCGGCGTCATTGGTGCCTGAGGGGGTGGTTGCAGATTCTCCTCCTGTCCAGACCCCTGTCCACGTTGGCTGCGAGTGTGTGTCGGCATCTACATATCCCATTAATAAGCAGTCATTAGGTGATGTTACATTGATCATGAATAAATACTGCGCTGTACATAATTTAAAAATTTAGCACACGACCAAGTATAATTATTCATTTCCATACAACATCACAGAATAATTGCTCAAAATTAGACATGCGAACGACGGAATTTCCATAAAAAGGTGCTAGATCGAAGTCTGGACTTTGTCCAAAAGCCATACATACCACCATACAACTAAAACATAAAACCACTCATGTTCGGGTGTTACATCATCAGCGAGCAATGCTCAAGCTATACAAAAGAAACGACTTCTAACGAAAACTAACGCTCAGGCGTTTCCATTGATGGATGCGGCGTCCTCCTCATCGGCGTCCATCATCGGCTCGTCGGCGTGGTCCTCGTCATCCGAAGAAGGCTCTGGGCCAAGCACTACCCTGTCCTGGGGCTCCTGGGCCTCATCTGCAGGGGCCTCGTCAGCTGCTTGGGCGGCGGCCTCCTGTGCTGCGTGATGCATCTGATGAACTGCCTCATGGAGCTGATCGATGTAGGCCTGCTGGTGATGTATCTGCTGTATCAGTTGATGGGCGCCTTCTCTAAGCTGATCAAGCGCTGTGCGGGCTTCGTCCCGCTGTAAGGATGTCGTCTGGTACATCTGCTCGGCGAGGGTCCTGGCGGTGGTCTCTGCACCTGCGGTGGCACGTGCATCGTCACGCTCGAGAGTGATCTGGTGGATCTTCTCCTGTAGACGGGCTACCTCGGCGTCAAACTCTTCCTGCAGCTTCCTCTTGCTCTGGTAGGTGGCGGTGAGGGTAAAGGACACGCTCACCAGGCTGCGCTCAAAACTCTCACATACACCCATCAAAGCTCCGGTGGTGCTCATCGCGGATGTCTCACAGTAGAACCTCTCTTCTGCACTTCCTGTCAGAACCGACTCCAAGGTCTGCTTCCAGCGCAATGGAAAAAGTGATCCATGAGGGAACACTCCTGCCATAGCACTAGCTAAGTCGGCGGGGAAGCGGGCGATGATATCCTTCAACACTAGATATGCTGCCATGTTAGCTCCATCCTTGGCACAACTGCCTCTGGTGATCTCTGTCCATCCTGTCCAGTGAGGCTTGGCAGGCAAGGCTTTGATCTTGATCTGCCCCATGACCAACGAATCCTGCCCATAGATCTCCTTCTGCCAAGAGTACTTGGGTTCCTGTCCCTCCTCATAGCCCACGGCCTGCAGAATCCTCCATAGGATGGTCGGTAACCCAAAGTAGGTTAAAAACGTCTTCCTGGTTAACTTGGTGGCCAAGCGGTGACGTGGAACTCCTCTACCTCCGGTGGCCTTGCGAGCAGTCAGCTTAGTCCGGGCCATCTGTAGAAACAAGAAGGTTTCGAACTCTCGTGAGATGCATATTAAGTTGGCAAATTTTATAGAAAAGGGACAACTTTTAATTTAAGAGGAGGCAATGTAAATGCAAAATTATAAACATGATGCATGATCGTACTTACATTCTCACTCACTAACATGACTCGTAAGTCCTAACGTTCTAGTCGGTGGCAAGAATGATCTCTCATGCGTTATCTACATGTTCTACTCGATCGCATAGTTAGTGTACCTGCAGAAGATTCATTTCCGCCCAAAGCAATCCCAATGGTAAAACAACTGAGTATTGGCTAATATGCGCAAAATACATAGAAGCCAACACTAAACACCATGCACCAATATAGAAAACACCCTCAAAACAATGATACCCTCGTATATGTTTGCGTGGAGCTCGCACATACTTGGTATAAGAACTCTCACCTAGACCGACGGTTGGACGGTCATGCTCTCATATCTCACAAAATCATTTTATGCATGTTTTCGCAATCAACGCATTCTCTTTCCCTCGAGAATGGACCAGCAAATAAAGATCCAGCATGAGCAAATCCCTGAACCCTGTTAGCAGTTAAGCCACCTGATTCCTAGTATAGGCTTAAGGACGAGACTGGGCACACTTAGTATTTAAAAATAGTTTTAAAAATAGTTTTAAAATACCCATTTTAGTTCGAAAATAGCTCCGGTCGGACGCAATAACTTGAACCAAGCTCCGATACCAGCTGTCGCAGAACCGTCCTGATTATAAGAGCTCAAGTACCGTCTTTGTCAATTTCGTCTGACATCGACTCATACTTGAACCCATATAACCCCGGTAGTCCAAAAATCTCGAAGGATTTCAACATCGTACAACATTCAGGATCGCATCGTTCAAGTATTACATTCAGAAGGAGACAACGCAGATAAACGAAACCGAATTTAAACATCAGAGTGCGAAATTCGAACAGAGTTATTACAATACCAAATTCGAAGGAGCGGAAGCTTAAATAAGTTTTGAAACACAACCACCACACATGTGGTCCAAATAGAACATTGTTTGATAACTTAACCCAACACAACTCACTCCTCCTTTTTCAGATAGTGTGCCACAAGGAGTCTCAATCCGGCAAAAGAGAGGGGAAAGCTTCTTGACGACCCTGCCCTGGGCCTACTCCTCATCACCCTCCACCAGGTAGAGGCAGTGCTTACAATAGCCATAATACACCTGGCCATCTGCAACAAACGGGATAAACCCTGAGTACGGGAATGTACTCAGCTAGACTTACCCGTCCAACTGAAAATAAAGACACCAAGGGTATGCAAGGCTTTTGGTGGAGCTGGGATCATTTAGTTGCGAAAAGCTCAGTATTAAAAGAAGGATTAATTCATTAAGTTGATGAGCTGTCAGTTTTAAACCTACCTCTTAATCTAGGTTTGCACCTGAACTATTACACACTTGAGTCTAACAAGCAATAATATAACCATATCCAGTTGACTTATCCATATTTTAGTTGAACCTTTAAAACATCACATGGAGTTGCATCGTGGTGAAGCTCGCCATAGTTTCCCACTAACCGGGGGAGACGGCGACTCGAATCGAATTCCAAACCAGCTGGTGAAAGACCTTTAATACCAGCCCACAATTTCCCCGTCGGGTCCATGCATTGGGCAACCGCTCGATGCTTGTTCGTGGTGGTAATCGTTGTGGTTCAAGCACGGACCGCCCAATTGGAACCTGGCGATGGCCACACGCGGCAGATCACATTTCCATACTAGAGGGCGCGACTCGGGTTGATTCCGGCCCGAACAGCTTCTAACTGATGGGTTATGGGGATGCTACGCTAGCCGAATGCTACCGCTGTGGTAGCCGAAAAACAGTTCCGCTAGGTTAGCTGAAAAGCTACATTAGCCGAACGCTACGCTAGCCGAATGCACAAAAATTTCGACCCCATAAACCAGGAACTACTGCTAGTTATAGATCACGGGATTACCACTAGACGCGCAGGTGCAGCGGAAGACGTCTCGGTGTAAACGTGCGCGTCGCAGCGATGCCATGTAGATGTTCACGTCCGTCCTTCACGTCTCCATGTGCGGTTCGTCCTTGTGCTCCAGATGCAGCACCTCCGAGGTATCCCACACGTACAGGGAGGAAGCGTCACACCTCCAGACTGCTAGGTCTGCGAGGAGCAATAGGCGCGGGCATGGGCTGGGCGACGGCTGTCAACAACTGACGTGTGTTCCAACCCTGGTCGCCCCACCCCTCTTTATATAGGCGTCCCTAATGAGCCCACCGACCTGGAGGCCCATTAGCAAACCCTGATCCCGGTCTGACTCGAGTCCAACTCGAATCAGGCTTCCAGCCCCTTAAGCGTGCGACCCTATGGGTTCACGCACACATAGACACGGCCCGAGTACTCCTACTCGCCCGATAGTTGACAACGGCCTCTAGCAAGACGTGTCAACTCCTATGTATACGCAAAGATCATATCTGACGAACCACCACGATCACATATACGCAATTCCCTTGCCACACAATATTTGGTCCAACTCATAGGTTAACACTTAACCTAAGCACGACCATGCATTTTATGATCCAATCATTTGAGTGGTCCAGTGATATCTCTCTCGCATGAAGAGGGGCAAATCCCATCTTGATCGTCTATGTCTCACAGCATACTTCCTGACAAACCCGAAGACTATCTTTATAACTACCCTGTTACGAAGTAGCGTTTGATAGTCCCTAAGTAAGTCGATTCATATCTTGAGAACATACCACAATCTCAGGTTGAAGGACATAACGTATACGATGTGTAAAGAGATAATAAGAACATCTCACGTTGGGTCAGTCCAGCCCCATGTCATACATGTGCCCACATTATTAGTTTGACATCTCCATGTCTATGACTTGTGAAACATAGTCATCAACTAATACATGTGCTGATCTAATATTCATGTGTGTCCTCACATGAACTCCAATCAGGGACAACTATCGAATAACCATACAAGTAAAAGAGTTTCACAGACAATTCACATAATTGCCAATCAATACAAGTTGTCTTTAATGGATATTCAATGAACATATAATATATCATGGATACAATAGAAATATCATCATCTCTATGATAACCTCTAGGGCATATTTCCAACAGTCTCCCACTTGCACTAGAGTTAATCTTTTAGATATCTAATACTCATGGACCTCACGTGCGCCTCATGCTTAGGCTGTGGAAGAGCCTTTGTCAAAGGATCTGCTACATTCAAATCCGTATGTATTTTGCACATCCTAATCTCATCTCTTCCAATGAACTCTCGAATGAGGTGAAATTTCCGCAGTACATGTTTGTTCTTCTGGTGATTCCTTGGCTCCTTAGCCTGCGCGATCGCCCCATTGCTATCACAATGTAGAGACAATGGGCTAGATGCATTTGGAAACACACCAAGATCAATGAGGAACCTCCTCATCCAAACACCTTCCTTTGCAGCTCCACTAGCTGCAATGTACTCGGCTTCTGCTGTAGAATCAGACACGGTCTCCTGCTTGGAACTTTTCCAACTAACTGCACCACCATTTATTGTAAACACAAAACCTGATTGAGATTGTGAATTATCTGTGTCAGTTTGGAAGCTAGCATCGGTGTAACCATTTACAACGAGCTCCTCCTCACCTCCATAGATTAGGAACACATCTTTAGTCCTTCTCAAGTACTTAAGGATGTTTTTAGCAAGTGTCCAGTGACTCTCACCTGGATTAGCTTGATATCTGCTCGCAACACTTAGAGCATATGAGACATCTGGGCGCGTACATATCATGGCATACATGATGAAACCAATAGCCGAAGCATATGGAACCTTACTCATGCGCTCTCGCTCATCAGTTGTCGAAGGACACTGTTTCTCGCTAAAGCGCATGCCATGTGACATAGGCAAGAACCCTTTCTTGGAATGTTCCATGTTGAACCGCTTCAACACCTTGTTAATGTATGTTTCTTGGCTTAATCCTATTAGCCTCTTTGACCTATCTCTATAGATCTTAATGCCCAGAATATATGTTGCTTCTCCTAAATCCTTCATAGAAAAACTATTATTCAGTGAAGTCTTTACGGTTTGCAACATCGGAATGTCATTCCCAATCAACAGTATGTCATCTACATACAAGATTAGAAACAGAACAGCGCTCCCACTTTCCTTCTTGTAAACACAAGGTTCTTCTTCACTTTGACAGAAGCCAAACCCTTTGACCACCTCATCAAAATGAATATTCCAACTTCGAGATGCTTGCTTTAATCCATAAATAGATTTCTTAAGCTTGCATATTTTCTTAGCATTGCCAGGATCAACAAAACCTTCGGGCTGTATCATATACACGTCCTCTTCCAAATTTCCATTTAGAAAGGCTGTTTTAACATCCATCTGCCATATCTCATAGTCATAATAGGCAGCAATTGCTAGAATGATCTGGATAGATTTAAGCATCACTACCGGCGAGAAAGTCTCGTCATAGTCCACTCCTTGAACTTGCCGAAAACCTTTTGCGACAAGTCGAACTTTATAAACTTGGACGTTTCCATCCATATCCTTTTTATTTTTATAGATCCATTTGCACTCTATGGGTCTTACCCCATCAGGCGGGTCAACCAAGTTCCAAACTTGATTAGCTCCCATGGAATCTATCTCGGATCTCGTGGCACTATGCCATTTCTCGGAATCAGGGTCCATCATTGCCTCGGCAAAAGTTGCAGGTTCATCATCGTCTAACAATAACACATCCCCACGCAACTCACGGATTCTTGCCGACCTTCATGGTTGGGGCGGGGTGTCTGTTGCCACAGGTAGCTCAAGTTGTTCTGCTACATTAGCATCACTCGTGGAGTCAATCCCTGTTGGCTCATCTTGAACTTCTTCAAGATACACCTTTTGCCCTCTCTTGTCTCTTTTGAGAAACTCTTTCTCTAAGAAAACACCGTTTCGAGCGACAAACACTTTGCCCTCTATGCGGTTGTAGAAGTAATACCCTAAAGTTTCCTTTGGGTATCCCACGAAAAAGCACTTGTCCGACTTGGGTGTTAGTTTATCTGAAATAAGTCGTTTGACATAAACTTCACAACCCCAAATCTTTAGAAAAGACAAACTGGGACTCTTACCAGTCCATATCTCATATGGTGTCTTAACTACGGACTTAGACGGTACCCTATTTAATGTGAAAGCGGCTGTTTCTAGAGCTGTCGGTGTTTCGTACCCGGGGGTGTCACACCAACAAGTAATATGATCGCGTGCTTCTCTTCCTGGATGGTGACGCAAGGGGACACAAGGATTTATCCTGGTTCAGGCAAAGAAGGCCCTACGTCCAGCGGGGGGAGATGTTCTTGTATTACTTGCACCTAAGTGCTTGTACAGGGGAGAATACAAGCTCAGTGAGCGTGGACCGGAGTCCGGACTCGTGTCTGTGCGTGGACTCGTGTGTTGTGTCCGTCATCCCCTGAATGAGGGCCCTAGTGTCCCCTTTTATAGAGCAAGGGGAGGCCAGGGTTACATAAAAGTATTACAGGTGTCGGGGCGTATGGTGCCCCATACGGAGAAGGGTAGGAACCTTGTCTTGTCGGGGCCACTGGAGCCGATGTGATCGTCGCTGTTGAGGCGTCCTTGGGTCGTGGCTTCCATCCTGGGCACGAACGTGGTGGCGCGACAAGGCGGGAGCCGTACAGCACCCATCCCGGAATGTACAGTACGCGGCGGGGTCCCTTCGGGTCTTGGGGTACCTGTCCTCCAATAGTACGAAAGTAGTTAGGGCTCGAAGGGCGCGGAGCCGGCTTCGAGGTGGTGCCACGGGGGCTCGAGGGGCGCGGAGCCGGCCTCGAGGTGTTACAGCGCAGGGCTCGAGGGGCGCGTAGCCGGCCTCGAGGGGTTACAGGGCAGGGCTCGAGGGGCGCGTAGCCGGCCTCGAGGAGTTACAGTGCAGGGCTCGAGGGGCGCGTAGCCGGCCTCGAGGGGTTACAGTGCAGGGCTCGAGAGGCGCGTAGCCGGCCTCGAGGAGTTACAGTGCAGGGCTCGAGGGGCGCGTAGCCGGCCTCGAGGGGCTATAGTGCCTGGCTTGGCCGAACAGTGCTGTACTGGTGCCCTTTTGCCCATGCTTGTGGTGAAAACGAGACTTGACCTTTACACCGAGTTACTGTGGTACACGCTGTGCACCAGTGGACATGACTGGAGTAGGTGAAGGCATTAAATGCGCGGTATGGGCTGGTACGTCTGTCTGTACAGCTCGAGGTCCGTGCGTTAAGGCTCGAGGTGTGGGGGCGCGTTCGCCCGAGGCCTGGAGGGCTCGGGCGAGACGGAGAGCGATCGCGTTTGCCCGAGGCCTGGCTGGGAGGGCTCGGGCGAGACGGAGACAGATCGTTCGCCCGAGGCCTGGCTGGGAGGGCTCGGGCGAGACGGAAACAGAGCGTTCGCCCGAGGCCTGGCTGGGAGGGCTCGGGCGAGACGGAGACTGAGCGTTCGCCCGAGGCCTGGCTGGGAGGGCTCGGGCGAGACGGAGACTGAGCGTTCGCCCGAGGCCTGGCGGGGAGGGCTCGGGCGAGACGGAGATAGAGCGTTCGGGTGTTTGCGTTGATTGGGGGTACCCTTTTTTGTACCACCGACAGTAGCCCCCGAGCCCTTGTTTGAGTGCTTGCATTCGAGCAGGGGCTCCAGATTGGGATCTCGATGGATAGCTAACTGGTCTCGAGGATTTTGTCGATTTGATTCCGTGGGTGTCGTGCGAGCGACACCCGCGGGTGTAGCCCTCGAGGCCATGGGGGAGTGGTTAGAACTCCCTCGTGGGCTTCTCGAAAAATCCTCCGTCGTTTGGGAACCTTCTGCCCAGTGGGCGCGCCTTTTTAGGCGGAAATCGTCAGGGAGCGGAGATTGCGGCGCCGTGCGTACCTGTCAACAGGCTCGAAATATGGTTCGGTAGTAATATTAAATATTCGCGGTAACCTTTCCTTTGCCGTGGGAGACTTCGTCCGAGGCTTGGCTCGGAGGGCTTAGGCGAGATGGGGGTCGAGCTTTCACCCGAGGCCTGAAAATTTCATGCTCACACAAAGAAAAGAGATTAGTCGCAACTGTCCGAGTTTTTAGACCCTCTTTCGTCGAGGGGTGCCAGGCTGAACCGACTGGCCGGCTCCTCGAGCTGTCCGGCATGCCGATTGCCCTGGCTTGTCATCCCGCGAGTCCTTTCGATCGGATGCGAGGGGGGATGCCTCGTACTACCCCGAGTGGGCGAGTATCGAGGTTCCCGGTGAGCTGGTAACGGGGAATCCAAGTGAGAGCTCGTGCCCCGTTCGTTAGGGGTCGACTGTGGCCCGGAGGCGGTCTCATAAAGCATGGGTGCTCAGTCTGCAGGAGTGCCGGGTCCATTCGATAGGACCCGGTGGCTCGATGCCTCCCTCCGAGGGGATCTCACTGCACGTCGAGCTCCCCGCCTTGGATACACGTGAGGGGCCTCGAGGGCTCGGCCCTCGAGTAATGCCGCGAGTGGCGCCCCTTGGTGTCCCTGACTCGGGTGCTCGAAGCCGGCTGTCGAACCCTTTTCGAGGGCCAGCCTTCGCTGCTTCGAGACTTAGGGCCGGGGCCCGTTTTTACCTTTATGAAGAAGCCTCCGTCGTCTGGGAGTCCTTCTGCCCGTTGGGCACGCCTTTTTAGGCGGAAACCGTCGGGGAGAGCGGCGGGCGCGAAGCCGGAGCGACGGTCGTGGCGGGCCCGGGTAGTGGAGCGAATGGAGAGGTAACGCGTGTATCCTGCACCCGGCTCGAGACGCGGTTAGGTGGGCGCATTGAATGCATTCTGTTACCTTTTACGTCGTGGGAGATCCCGCCCGTCTGGATTTCCCCCTATAAATATCGAAAGAGGGGAAAAAGAGCCCTTTACTTTGCCTTTGCCTTCGCCGCCGCCGTAGCCTTTACGCGCCCTCTCCTTCGAGCTAGTCGATCGGGGATTTCCGGCCGCCCGTCCGCTGTTCGGATCCGCGCCGCGCCACCGTCATGGCCGCCCAGACACAGATGCTGCCGGCCGAGGACTGGAGGCCCGTCGAAGGTGACGCAGAG